>CANNZV010004520.1:0-39724 GCA_947561585.1 Caprella mutica
AAGATTATTTCCTTTTAAACTGAAAATAAATTGTCCAAAATTGAAGAGTTGGCAAATAATTATTTCATTCCTTATAACTTATTTTTTTTTGCGACTCCATTGTCATCAAGAGACAAACAATGGAAATTAATTTTGTCTCTGTTTCACAAGAGGCATTATGGTCCAGAAAAAAGCTTTAAACTTTCGTCAATGAAGAATCGCAATGTATTCAGAAATTCTTTTATGGTGCTTTACGAGACTAAATTGCTTGAAACTTTTTTATTCCGATAGAAATATGAACGAATTGTACATTATCTGGATTTTATATCGGAGATATATTACGAAAGACTAAAGTGTTTTTTATAACTTGAGACAAATAACAATCGGATTTATAAAAATTAAATATTAAACCTTACATTATCAGTCGAACTAAATACGATAGATTTTCTTGATGATAAGTTACAGGTTTTCATATTAAAATTTCTAAGAAAATTATAAGGGATTTTATTATAACTGATCATAAATTTGACCAAGATTTCACCTTTTTTCACTTTTCTCATTTTTACCCAGAAAGACTCCATATTTTTATGTATTTTAATGGTCAGTACATTATGAGTTATTAAATTAGAATTTTATCTTTTACATACGAGGGTTTTTTAATTCAAATTTTTTCAACTGGTTCATTTGCTTGGTCTCAATGTATCATAGATATCTAATACCATTATATTGGTTAAACTAATTCTGAAAAAGGAGTAACTTACAATCTAAATTTTCCTCGTTGCCCGATTGAAAATAGGTACTGGTTCGGGGAAGCGGTCGAGCCGAAGAGAGTAGTCACCCGGCAGTCAGAGGGCAGTGAGAGCGTAACATGGGAGCCAAACCGACCGCTTTGGGGGTAATTCCACTCCGTCCTAACTGCACAGAACAACTCTGGGGACTTGCTCCTATCTGACTATGCGAATTACCTAACAGTGGATGTGCTGCCTATAGCAACGATTTGCTATATTAGTAATGAAATATTTCAGACGTGGCTACGGGCAGCGCATTAACAGTTAGGCAACCTGCTGGGCAGATAAGAGCAGGTCTTCATAGTTGATATACGCAGTTATGACGGAGTGGAATTAGCCCAAAAAGTGGTCAGTTTTGGTCCCACGATGCGTTCTCACTGTTCCCTGACAGCCAGGGTGACTACTCCGATCGGCTTGACTGCTGCCTCGAACCTGCTCCTATGTTCAATTACGTGATTTAGAAAAAAATATATAGAAATTGGTTACTACATTTTTGTTATCTCATTACTAAACTATTTGAATATTATGTATCTTATTTCAAAATTATTTAAAATTTATTCAGGAATATATTTTGTTCGTATAGTTTCATACACAATGCACAATGGCACATTTGAATAACTTGCAGCAATTTTTCTTCCTCTGATTGTTTGTGAAAATTATTCCTATACAGTACAGTACAGTACAGTACTGTCCACGCTTATATCTGCTTAAAAATAATTTTATGGTGAATAACGTATATTACTAAACACATTTTTTTAATGACCATTCAAATTGCCAGACTTCCCCTTATTATATTTTTATACAATGAAAAATTTAAGCGAGACATGTACCATAATTATTCGATGTCAAAAGTTTGAAACGTAATAAACGCGGGATAGGCCTTGTACGCTTAATCTTCATGGCGTATATTCAAAATTGTGTACAGCTTTGAATAATATCTTCACAAACATCTAACAGAAAAGAAAAATTGACTGTATCCACTTCGTTCGAGGCTCATTTATAATAATATTAAGTATTCATGGCATTTCTCGTGAATGGAATATGAGATATTAAAGTTTTGGAAGCATTTCCCGGTTTGAATGTCCCGGTATGAAGAACACACATGACTTGCATCAAAACTTATTCTTTTGAAAGTCTTTGGGCATTCACATATGCATAGTGGCTGATAGGGAGTGTGTAAAGCATCTACCGCAAACCCAATCCTCCTCTCAACCCCCTCCCTTTTTCTCTCCCCACAGTGGGTTATAGTGACTCTAGAGCTCTGATATTTTACTCAAATATCTGAGAGGGTACTAGGTAGGTATTCACGAAAAAAAAGATAAAATTATGAGATTTTCCCAAGTACGATCCCCTTAATTTTGAAATTTAAATAAACCCGCGCTATCACCAATAACAATGTTTTCTTGTGAAACATTGTTTCAATATTGTTGTGCTTTCTTTACGAGAACAATGAATAGTTCAACTGAAATTAAGTGAAAGATTTACTTAATTAATGAGGAGAGAGTAGAAATGTTCGACAGGTTTTCTTTTAATGAGTAAACTTAGCGTCAAAGAAACGTTAAGACAAGCCTTCGAACATTTTCTCCTTTCTGTACAACACCGAGTAGAGAAGGAAGAAGTTGCATTATCTCATTGTAACAATTATTATGTTTGTTCAAGTGACAATCAGGGAGAATAAAAGAATTATAAAAGTGGTATTTAGTTTGTTGGGTAAGTTATGTATAATTGTTCAGATAGGAATTCCTCTTATATTACACGAATTGCGTAATTCCTTGCAGTTACATGCTCCTATCCAGTTACTTATTCCCTTCCAGTTAAGTGTTCCGGTACAGTTACGTATATTTGCAATGAGTAACATATTCTCATACAGCATCGTATGTCCGAATACCATTATTATTGTCAGTATATGTATATCATAATTTACACTATACACATATACGAAATTTGGTAACGGTCAGAATAACAGAGTTCAACTCATATGCTTGTTATGTTTTATTGAAATAAATTCTTTCTTGAAATTGGTCGCAATTCGTTCCTGCAAATTATTCTTACTTATTTCTCATTTGATCCTCAAAACCAAATTTAAATGAAACTAAAATACTATCTTCCGGAAATAGACAGCAATATATTTGATGATCATTATCCCATATCTATAAAATAGAATTGGATATTATTATAAAATCCTGTAATCATTAAAAATACCAAGTTATAATATCAGATAAAATATTTTTTAGATTACTATAGAAAACAAACGAAATAATACACATTCTTCTTAAATATACCATCGGATATAACCATCAGTCATCTTATACTAAAAATACAATATTTATAATATATTTAAATTTATCAACAGTTGAAGAAATAATTATTATTCTACAAATTAAGATCATTTATATTAAGGTTTTTTATATTAAAAAACTCGATTCAAAAGATCGTTCTTCATCATAACGACTAAATATATAAAAAAATGTCACTTTTAGCTATAAAGTTCATTAAATTCAGGCTATCGAAAGGTGTTAAATACAAGTCAATCTCTCATAGCAATATTATTATAATTCTTTCTGACCCTCTGTTGTTTATTGCTTTTCTAATGTCCTCACATGACCTCAAACCTCTGAACCTTCGAGTCTTAAACTGTCTGCCGATGAGAAAAAGACTGTGAAACTAATATTGGCACATTTTATTTATTGGCCCAATACTCTCCACCTCCAGAATGGGATAATAACATTGTGGTTACAAACTCTCTGAAAACAACGATAAAATATAACTAGTGACGAGTTCTCTCCAATAATTTTTGGAGACGAGATATTAATTAATAGTTGAGGATGGATATTTTTTTCAATTTTATTCATCAATCTGTTTCCCTGATTATAATTTACAAATTATAGAATACATAATTTTAATGATTATGTATCATTCATTTCAATGATTATTTATAATTCATTTCAATGATTATTTATAATTCATTTCAATGATTATTTATCATTCATTTCGATGATTATTTATCATTCATTTCAATGATTATTTATCATTCATTTCAATGATTATTTATCATTCATTTCAATGATCATTCATAACTATTTTAAATATTTCGTCACTTTTCTTCTCAATGATTATACATCAATCATTTCCCTTGAATATTTTCCACTTGGACTTATTAGAAACTGTAAATAGAGAATAAATTAATTTCATCAATTAATAAATTATATATTTGAAAAAATTGCTTATATTTATTCATAACTAAATTCTTAAAAGATCACCAACGTTAAACCGTGTGCTAATTTGAATCATTCCTGAAGCGTGGTTTAATAAAGCTATATTATACTGCATGAAATATGAAAAAAAATATTTACTCTCTCCCATCAGCTTTCGACTGGCTGTGCATATTTCAAAATTAATTGAATCGAGAGAACAGAGAAAAATGTTCTTATTAAACACTAAATATGAAACTTGTAAGACGAGAAGAGGAATATTCTACTCAAACTTTGAACAGATTGTGATATTTTTGTCATGAAATATGCTTCACAAGTGTATCAAGTTTGTTGATGAATTCATGAATCTTATCAATTGTATGAAAATTTGATTTTATAATAAGTACAGCCACCATTAACTGTGAAACAACCAACAATCGTGGTAAATTAAGTGCGCTTTGAAGAATTAAAATAACCAACAAAAGTTTCAAATAAAGTGCACAGTGAAGTGTTGAAACAACCACCAATATTGTAAATAAAGTGCACAGTTGAGAATGAAAACAACAAACAATAGTTGTAAATAAAGTGCATAGTGAAGAGTTAAAAACAACTGCTAATAGTTGTTATTGAAGTGCACAGTGAAGAGTTAAAACAACAACCAATATTGTAAATAAAGTGCACAGTTGAGAGTGAAAACAACAAACAATAGTTGTAAATAAAGTGAATAGTGAAGAGTTAAAAACAACTGCTAATAGTTGTAATTAAAGTGCACAGTGAAGAGTTAAAACAACAACCAATAGTTGTAAATAAAGTGAATAGTGAAGAGTTAAAAACAACTGCTAATAGTTGTAATTAAAGTGCACAGTGAAGAGTTAAAACAACAACCAATAGTTGTAAATAAAGTGCATAGTGAAGAGTTAAAAACAACGTGCTAATAGTTGTGATTAAAGTGCACAGTGAAGAGTTAAAACAACAACCAATAGTTGTAAATTAAGTGAACAGTGAAGAATTAGAACAACCACCAATAGTTGTAAATAAAGTATGCGTTGAAGAGTAAAAACAACCACCAATAGTTGTATATACAGTGCACGGTGAAGGGTTAAGACAACTACCTATAGTTGTAAATGAAGTGCACAGAGAAGAGTTAAAACAACCACCAATAGTTGCAAGTAAAGTGCACAGTGAAGAGTTAAAACAACCACTAATCATTGTAAATCGTTCCTTTCGATGTTAATAATTTAAATTTGGGATCATTTATTTAAATTTCAATTTACTGTAGGTATACTTTCAGTATTATTATTTCTTTATAAATTAGTTTTCACTCCCATCCATTTAATCTCTCCTATTAGATGTTAGTAATTATAATAAAAGACAAAAACTTCTCACTTGCTTTCTATCATTTGAACGTGTTTCGGAAATAAAGATAATACATTCAATTATTTAATTCGTATTCTACTAGAAAACAAGATTTTTAGATTATACTATAATGATGATGACAATAGAGAATTAAAGTTTTTTTATCACGGAAAAATAGTGAATATTGTACGGGAAACTTTTATTCACCTGATGTAAAATAGAAAATGAAATAGTAATTATTTCTATAAACTTAGTGAGTGTATATTACTGTGTAATTGTATACTTATAATATCTTTTTTTTTTCGGAAGTTTATCAATTAAATTTTTATTCGCTGGAGTACATTCCATGTAATATTACTTTAAATTCCTAAATTTCTTGAATTTGATTGTTATATTTTGGTAAACAAATATTTCGATACGAAAAAAAAAAGATGTTTGTTTATAACTTCTTGATGCATTTTTGTAAACAAGTTCTTTTTTAGGAATTTCATTTTTATTCACAGCGCATTTTCCAAAAATACAATAATGAGCTGAACTAAATAACACCAGACGTGCAGAAACTCCAGAAAAATAATGAATCTTACTCAGCGCATTCGTACATTTCTATTTCTTGCAAAACAAACGAAGGAGTAAACACAATTTTATTTTTCTTCTCGACAGCAAATAAGAGAAAATGCTCACGAAAATAGTTCACCAAATTTTTATTTCACATCAAACTTCAGGCTGCCAAAGTTATGATAACAAGACACGTATTCAAATTATTTTCGAGATTAACAAACTGGTCATCAGAATGTCTAACAGTAATATTATTGATGAATTATCATAAATTTAGTTTAGAGAATGAGACATGATCTATTTTTCGACACTCAAATCTTATTTGTTCTTTATGGAGCATGAAGATTCAATAGGTAAAGAATTTTTTGGTCTCCACAAAAAGAATGGTTGGATAATATCTTGTATCCTAAAATTGATGATATTTTCAGACAATATTTTTTTACTGTTGGAAAAAATTACTCCACATACCAATAGTTATACTTTCTTCTTGAATTCACAATAATAATCAAAGGTTCTCTTTACTATGAGAGGTATGATGGGATGGTGGGAAACTGTGAGTTCATTTTTTACTTTGTTTATGCATTGACTTAACTTAATTTGATTTGATGTTTTAAGTAGGAGTACAGTCAGATACCTTTATATTAAAATATATATGTAAAATTGAAAATACATTACAATATGTAAATCCGTACCTATTGGTAAAGATGTTAGGTAATCCTTTCAGTCGATGCCAATATGGAATATCTCTAACTGACCATCCGAGAATTTGTAACGAACTGAACTCAATTTGCCGTTCTGTTCCTACATCTTCTCTTTAGAAATTTTCTGATTTGTTGGGACTCAGTGGAAAGGAAGTTTGGAATTGACAGAAAATCGATTGAAAAAGAAATTGTTTGTTAAACCTCATTAAAGGGTACATCGATAAAAAAAGAAAAATATATGTTTTAAATCGTAGGATATTGCGAATAAGAGTCAACAAATTTGAATGTCCGTTCTTAAAGATTTAGAATACTATTACAAGGTACCAATGTATCTCTATATGAACTATATTCTATATTTGAGTTTCTATTCTTTTATACTGAATGAACATAACTCAATTTTATATTTCAAAATATATCAGAGCACTATTATTTCCAATTTATATTAAAGACTAGATTCTTTATGAATTACGAATTATTTTCATTCTTTTATTGCAAATGCCTCTGAAAAAGATCTTCCATTTACCATACACCATTTCTTACCCATTCCTCCTGGTAATTATTCAGTCTCTTGAGGTGAAAACTATCAAACCTGTGAAGGAGAACATATCATTTAATTCATTCAGTCTCTTGAGTTGAAACCTGTGAAGGATAACATATCACTTAATTCATTCAGTCTCGTGAGTTGAAACCTGTAATGGAGAACATATCACGTAATTCATTCAGTTTCGTGAGTTAAACCTCGCGAGGGGATTCATTTCCTATGATTTGTTCTATCTTTAGGTTTCATACACGTTTCAAATGGCATGAATATTGAATAATCTGAGATTCATTGGATAAATTTGACATGAAGTTACTCAAGAGAATTCACTCATAAATCAAATTGCATTGTAAATGAAACAAATGCAATAATATAGAGACACTAATCTTTGATTTATAGACTGTTTGACTTAGCTGGACAATGGACATACTTCAATTTATCATACATAAATGACGATATTTTTTTTGATCACTGGATTATTAAATTTTATAAAACTAAATAACTACCTTTCTTGAAATCCCATATTACCTTGATATCTTTTTATGTGTGATATTTGTGTGATAATATATTTTACTTATAGAAATAATATGTTTTGTTGAAGTTATATACCTCCAGGGAAGATAATACATAGGTAAAATGTAATTTACAGTAACTGCTAATGCTATGTATGTATTATTACAAGATTTTTCTGTTGATATTAACACAAACTAACTGTAATGGGAGAAATGGAGAATAAGAAACACATAGACTATATTAAAAAAATGTTCTTAAATCACAAAGGAAAAAGTGAGGATTTAAGTACTATTATATTTCAATCGCTCATTTTTCAATCCCTTCATCAGTGTAATTCATCTGTAGGATTCAGTGGAAATCACTTCTTTCTCGAATTTTATCGTTAAAATCTCACACGAAAATCAGACTGTTTCACTCGACGAGACTTTCGTCATCCGTCAGAAAATGATGTATTGACTTGAAATGAAATGTTTGGAGAGCAAAAGACTGACGTGTTCAAAAAGAAGGAACATGGTTGATAAGATTTTTTAGTTTATCCAGCAAAGTGGAGGAGGATTGGAATGAAATAGAAAATGATTATTAACATCAACAGTGGATTTTTTCTTTCATGTTAAGCTGTAAAAAGAATGTTCGTTGTGTTTCTAGTCTTTTCACAAATGTCAATTATGACGCCAGAAATAATCTGGAATATGAAAAACTCACGTGTAGACTGTGAAGCCAGCTTGCTAAATGTGTATGAATACGATATTCAAATATCATGTACACCAATTTTAACAATTCATTTTGAATTATTTTGTTGTTGAACAGCACAATTTGAATTCCATGATTTGTTATATGTTACCATTAAATAATGTCCATTTGTCTTTGTATTTTTATCGATGATTTAAATTCAAAAATTTATCAATATACTTTACAATTCAGATTCATTCTTTCTGAAGATCATTGTTTTTTTTCAATTATTTAAATATCTGCTTCTTCTGGCAGGCAGCCTTAAAAAAAATACGATCTAGGTATGTAGTAAATTTTGAAGCGCAGATTGTATGTATGCCATTACCAATTATAATCAAATATCCAACTATAGTACGTCGATGAGTGATTGGATGAAAATACAATTGTTCTTTTGCCGGACAATCTCTCTACAGTCTACAGGAATTACTGTCGAAATTTCCGATATCTTACGATAAAATATGCTTAATATTTCTCACAATCTTCTGTCATAAATGATATCCAGATGATATATTTTTTCTACAATTTTTTTCTACAGCTTCAAAAAATGATCAAGTCTCTATTATTATATGTTTCTTATCGAAGAGAGAATTAAATATTAGTATAAACCTCATGTACCCAAATGATATTCTGTCAGCGCTAGAGATAACAGGCTCAACATGCAGGGCTTTTTTTTAGGGACTGGTCCAGGCGCACCAGTCCTTATGAAAAAATATTAATAATTTCATTTTTAAACTGATTCAAAAGCTATCTTTTCGTGACTCTTTTTTTCCAACATGATTACATATGATTATACAAAAAAGAAGGTGAAAAATCTCAAGATACACATATTATGAGCATTCAATATACAGGGTGTCTCAAAAAAAACCAGAACACAAGTTAAAGTTAGTATATTTAAATTATTATCAAAGATACATACATCTTTTCGATATATGTTTTTTTATTGAATCTTTCCCCATCTACAGTTAAATTTTCATTAAGTTTTATTCATTTTTGTAAATGTTATAATGATTTCATTGCTGGATGGTGAAAATGGCTTTTGCGTAAATAGTTAGAAAACCCAAGAAATATTTGTTTCTTGTCTTTGCTTGTTAATTTTATTCTAAATATATAAATATTGTTTGGCGTTTACTAATGAATGTGTAAATATCAAATGAAAATTTTTATGAAGAGAAAATATCGAAAAGTCAATTTGTTAAGATTTTATAATAGTTTTAGTGAGGACTGGCTCGCACGGACCAGTCCCTAGGTTAGTGAGCAAACTTTTAAGGGCTAGGTTACTAGGGTTAAGCTCAATGAAATATTTTAGGTAGTAGGGTACTAAGTTTCAAGTTATTGGTTGGTTAAACCATAGGTAATACACATTTTCAATTAGGAAATTAGATATGTAATTACTTTACTGCATTACATATAGATACTATCAATGTATAAATTTTATTCACAGCCCCAAATATATTATCTCAAATCAAGGATCCATTCTTTATATTCAAAATGCAATCATATTTCATTCTATACCAATATATTCAATATTGAAGAGATTGACTCAATATTATTTGAGTGGAGCTCAGCTCTGCATATCAAATACGGTCTGCTGAAATAACAGGAGGCAAATGGAGACAGAAAACTTGTTTTGACGTGTTGAATCATATACTTTTATTGTGGATATATTTTCTTTGCGGTTGACGAAGTTGGGAATATATTATTTTTATATGACCATAATCTCAATATTGAAATTACATGATAAACAAAAATTTCAGATATTTTTCCATCAAGAATAGAGTTATTGACAACAATATTTTCATATACAATATTGAGTGGTTTTGATATCCAGTTTCATATAAATGCAACGTAAATAAATCTAAAACCTTAGAATACGCTGCTGTAATTTCATTTTTCTACTTTGTAGCTATCCTCAATTCTCATATCAAATTACATTTTAAGTAAAATATGATGGTAATCCTGTTGAATTTATGAGCTATAGAGAAGCCGTGCGATAACCAGAAACACGGATTTGTGGAGTTGAGAGCGTTTATAGGGCGTTATCTTACCGAGACAGTGTTTGATATTCCACTGCCCAAGATAACTACTGAATGCTGCCGAGATGTTCAGAGGAGGAGAACATTCTCCAGAGAGTTGTATTTGCCTGGTGATGCTGCTGCCTTTATGACATAATGGCATTAATCTGAGGAATGCCGTGGCGTAATGACATTAAAGTGTGGACCACTGTAACACTGAAAATAGAACAATTAGACCTAAGGAGAAATGAGAGAGAAGTGTATAGAGGCACTTCATTTAGCTATAGGTTTGTTCAGTTTATTTGTGGTTCAAACTGATAATCTTCCTAATGTTGCTAACCATTTTTATTATGATCATAAGGAGCGTATTTGATTAAATAATTGAATTTGTCTATTGTTAGCTAGGAAACGAAAATTTATGAAACAAAGAAAGAAATAGAAGAGGTTGCAATCAATTAATTAGATTTTTCATATGAAATAGGCACGAATTAACTAGGCAAAGAGAATTAACTCATTTACTTGCGTTTATTTCAATTTCATATATAAGCACTAAGCAGTATATCATTAGAAAAGATATAATTCATGAAACTATAGAGCGAAAGAGATTAACGGGATCAACCTTTTACTGGGCCAATGGAGAAATGGAGTGAAATTTGAAATTTTGATTATGTATTCATATACAAAATTCCTTTCTAAGACACTTTTATTCGCATGCATTTTTCCATATTCTGCATAGTTTTCATGTAAATTTGATAAATTGAAGTGATACACTGATCATGTATGGCATACCGCCCGGTTCTCCTAAAAAGGACAAGTGATCATATATGATCACTTGGGCCGGATAGGGTACGTCAAAAAAATATTAAAATGAAAATACTATTGTAAATAAGGTTCATATCCTTTCATTTAGTGATAAAAATTCTGTAATAAAATATGACACTAAATATAGCTACTATAGAATAATTCTTCATTTTAATTGAAACAATAATAATGAAAAAAAATTATGAATGGTAAGAAAAAAAAAATCCAGCATATGTGTCATCTAACAGTTTAGACATTCGAAATTAGAAACTCCTACGTCAGAGAGCTATAAAATGATATAAAGTGTTGCTTATTTGAAATATTTTTAGTGAGACTGGTGGTAGCTAGTTTTAGAAGTAAATATTCTCATACTCATTCAAACACAAATGTACATTGCCGACGGAATAAGCAGAGCATGAATGTGCATGATTTCTTTACGCGTCCTCTCTATCTTATCCATTCATCTTCGTGCCTTTCTTCTATTTCTCTCTGTTCTATCATATGTTTCTCCAAAGCAATTTCATTTCTCTTTTTATCTCCACTGTCATTCATCCTAATGTTCTCCACTATATCCCTGTACTTCACCTTCCCTCCTTCACCACCTCTTATATACATAGCTTCAATTTCTCATCTCTTCTCTGTATTTCTCCCAATCTGTCTTCTCTGTCATCTTAATCATCTTCATCAGTGTCTCTTTTTGTTCATTCATTTAACTATGATGGCACGGTGATTGAATATCTCTCATTAAAATTCCGTTTCCATGCCGTCATTACCACTCTCATGTCTCTGGCAATACCAATCCTTCTTGTCTTCAACTTCTATAAATATAGGTATCTTGCCACTCCTCTCACGTTAAGCATCATTAGGTCCTTCTCTGCTATTCACTCCACCAACCAATCGCGTCCTTGTAAACATGCATTTCGCAAAGTGGCTCGTTCATGTTGAACCCTTCACATCACTCTTACCTATCCTCCTCTCCTCCCCTCATAGTCCCTTCTCTCTCTTCCTGCTTGTTGGCACCACGAATAACTGTGTTACTTTCCTCTCTTCCCCATACCCTTTCATCATTGGTAATCTGTCTCTCTCTCTCAGCTTCGTCTTCTAAACCATTACCACATTTAATTTTTCCCGCACCCATCATCTCTCTCAGCTTATCCTCCTTGCTAGTGGGTGACTGCAGACCACCATTCCAGAGGCTCGTCTCTCGTTCTCCCTTCCATTTCTCTTTCATCTGCTCCTCTTTTGGGTCTACTTCCTCCTCACAGCTCCTTAACTTCAACTGTTGTTTCCTTCCACCTCTACCCAGCGCACTTCTGGTGATTGAATTTGAATTGAATCTTGTTCTCCACCGTCTGCTCCTCCACTGCAGCTCCATCTCTCGCTCCTCTGATAAATTTTCAGGCCAGTGCGGTGTGCCCAAGAAGGTTATGATTCTTCCGTCTAAGATTTTAAAAATATAGATAAAAACGCCTAAGAGTTTTTAGGTTATCGTTTGAATAAAATATTTTTTCTAAAATACTGGTATTAATGAATATGGTTATATAAATAGTTACAATTAACGATAGTAATTTTAACGATATATTTTTTAAGGATATCGTGTTATAAGGTTAAGGCATTTATACCTAATTTTTTTTAAATACAGTTTTTAATGTATATTATTTTTAGAATATAGTACTTTTTGGATATAGGTTATTAAAATAGCATTTCTAACTCACAAGTTTTTAAAGTTATAGTAAATAAAGATATTGTTTCTAAGAATACGTACACAGCGTATATGTTTTTTGAGTTACTGTCTCCACCGCCTAAGTTCCTATCGATACAGTTCAGTATGGATATTGTGTATTCTGAAATATGGCACTAACGCAGACTTTTCTCTGATTGGTCGTCCAAAACCTACAAGGAGAAGGGGGCGGAGTCCTGTTATATGCAGTCATATGGGTATTTTAGCACAAACAGCAACAGCGCTTCATAAATTGAGTTGTCATATATATAATTAATATCAGCTCTAGTTACATTAGATTTTGGTTATCGATGGTTATTAGGGATGTGACAATATAGAACATATTCCATTCTTTACATTGTCATATATTATATGCCTATCTCTGCCATATGTAGCAGGAATATTTGGAATTCCGTTCCTTAGTCTTGAATTGTTCAATTAAAATAATTGTGTTTTTAATTACTAAATTAAATTTTATACCGTAAAATACGTGCTATTAGTTTACATATTTTAGAGCAGTAGGTACAACTTTTTAAAATAAATAAATTCATTTATTTATCAATGACAATTACTAACAGTAGCTAATTACTAAATACCAATTGTTATATATATTTCCTGATATATTTGTGTTTTTATTATTCCACCTACGAACTTTTTAGATTTTAATGAACATTTTCATAAAATCTAGGTACTAAGTTTACGCATTTAATAGCAGTATATCTAAGGGAGTCCACAGATAATTTGAAAACGTTTTCTATGCACTGGTCACTGAAGAAAACTGCATAGGGAAGCTGTGGTAGACTATTTCAAGTTGCAAAGTGAACAAGTTGCACATAGTTATCGGTTTGCATATATGCACACATGCATATTTTATGCTCTTGAAATATTTTGCAGAGTCACTGCATGTATGCAATATGCACAATATCACATTATTAATCTGTATTATATTTCGCTTAAGAAATTACATCTAGGTAGGTAGCCCAATCTGGTATAGGTATGCATTTGCAAGTATATATCAATTTTGTACACCTACCTAAAACCTATTGATAGAGGATTTCTTTGAAATCTGTAGATTAAGTAATTATTTTATTTCTGAATGAATGTATTTTAATTGCATATGATATAGTTTATAATAGATTTTACCCTGTACAAATTGCGTTTAAAATTACAACGATATCACATTTTCCACTATAACTAATATTTGTTGTATTAATACTAATATTTGTTGTAGTAAACGCGTCTATAATATTATATCAATACGAAAATTACTGCCATTTAAGTAGGCTATACAGCTAATTATTTAAAATAATGGTTTGTCGCAGTTGAAGCAGTGCTACCTACTCTACTAGCTTCAACAGCATCTCATAATTCTTGAATCAGGGGTATTTTGAAGTGTAAATTGAATATACTAGGTAACTAGAATCTAGATCGTTCATTTATGGTTGATTTGTTGTAGCCAAATTTCAATAAAATAACCATTAACTCTAGATTGTTGAAGCCTGAAATTTTATAATTTCAAATTTGACATAACTAAATATAAAATTGCTAGTAGATATGAATCTTTATCATTATGTATAGCTAAACTAAACTAGAGGGGTAGTACCGTGCGGGAGTATTTTGTGACGTGACAGAAGTGAGGCTTTACCATGCTATTTTGTTTATACCTATTTAATGATATATAAATACAGCTCATTACATACCATTATCATGGCATTCACATAAAGAATTTTACGATGATTACGAATATGTCATCCAATTTTGTCTAAAATACATATTTACCTACATGAAATTATTTTTATTTCGTATATTTACATGTATTTAGTGCGGCAATATAGCATGGTATAATAACTATGCTATTTCAAGGAAAAGGACCACTAAAGTTATATTTATGAGATCTACCTACATAAATATATGACCTGTAAAATATATTAATTCACGATGTTATAAATTCTCTTAGAATCTCATATATTTTGTTGAGTCACCCCTGATAGGTTTTCGTCTGGGAAGTTTTCTATTATGGTATTGTGTTCTTTGTTTGTTTTGTTCGTCACACACTCCCATTGCGTCCGGTTGAAATACATTTAAGAGCTGTTATTTCTTCATTTCATTTCCCTCTTGATGTTCATAATTGCACCAAATCATGTCAAATAACTTAAAAAATTCTCTGAGACTATTTATTATATATATTTTTTATTCATTCAGATCCAGAAAAGTTACAAACTTGTAGAACATTAAAATATATACATCAATCTAAATTAAAACATGATAAAAGTACAAAACTAGCTAAAAATAAAAAGAACGATGCAGTGGGTTAACTTAAAATTAATCAATATATTTATTCCTACAGTATTTTTTAAAAACAATTTAAAATTTAAAATCTGACATGGGGCATTTCAAATTATTGGGTATATTATTAAAAAGATGAGTAGAAAACACTAATAATATTTTTGAACCAATGGAAAAATAATTCAATTAATTAAGGTTTATTTATTAATATTTATGTTTATTAAATCTTATTTACCATTTTTCTGATTGCTTAATATTACCTAAATAAATAAAAAGAAACTATGATAATTGATACTTTCGAAAATAGTTTGCAATACGGCTATACGAGTGACAACAATTAAATACACAATTTACTATCCTCTATGACGTCACAAGAGGACTGCTCACAAGAAACTCAATTTCAATTTGTAGTTATTGTATCATGGTAGTACGGTAGTACCTATCCTATTTATTAAAGGATTTGAAAGACGAATTTATTTCTGAGTAAGGAATCCTAGTATTCAGGTAATTTCATTTGGTAATGTATAAACCGAGAGAAAAGAGTGTGCCGATATGGCAGATTATAATGTGTCGTGTCACTATACGTAAAGTGACACTTGAATAGGTATTTTGTTCCGACACAGATAGCTATTTATGACGTACGTGTTTGTGTGACAACTTATTGTGTGGTGTGTCACTGTGATGCATATGCGTTTTCTCAAAAAGCATAAAACCTGTTGCATATGCAGTATATTCCCCAGTGCATATACTGCATATTTGGAAATGCATACTGTCAGTTGTCACAACCCTAATGATGTTATACTGTCAGATAAAAGACACTGTGATGATGTACTGTCAGATAAAAGACACTGTGATGATGTACTATCAGTGAAAAGAGTCACTGTGATGATGTACTATCTGGGAAAAGAGTCACTGTGATGATGTACTATCTGGGAAAAGAGTCACTGTGATGATGTACTATCTGGGAAAAGAGTCACTGTGATGATGTACTATCTGGGAAAAGAGTCACTGTGATGATGTACTATCAGAGAAAAGAGTCACTGTTATGATGTACTATCAGAGAAAAAGAGTCACTGAGATGATGTACTATCAGAGAAAAGAGTCACTGAGATGATGTACTATCAGAGAAAAAGAGTCCATGTGATGATGTACTATCAGAGAAAAGAGTCACTGTTATGATGTACTATCAGAGAAAAGAGTCACTGTTATGATGTACTATCAGAGAAAAGAGTCACTGTTATGATGTACTATCAGAGAAAAGAGTCACTGAGATGATGTACTATCAGAGAAAAAGAGTCACTGAGATGATGTACTATCAGAGAAAAGAGTCACTGTGATGATGTACTATCAGAGAAAAGAGTCACTGTTATGATGTACTATCAGATAAAAGAGTCCTGTGATGATGTACTATCAGAGAAAAGAATCACTGTGATGATGTACTATCAGAGAAAAGAGTCACTGTGATGATGTACTATCAGAGAAAAGAGTCACTGTGATGATGTACTATCAGAGAAAAAGAGTCCCTGTGATGATGTACTATCAGAGAAAAAGAGTCACTGTTATGATGTACTATCAGAGAAAAGAGTCACTGAGATGATGTACTATCAGAGAAAAAGAGTCACTGAGATGATGTACTATCAGAGAAAAGAGTCACTGTGATGATGTACTATCAGAGAAAAGAATCACTGTTATGATGTACTATCAGATAAAAGAGTCCTGTGATGATGTACTATCAGAGAAAAGAATCACTGTGATGATGTACTATCAGAGAAAAGAGTCACTGTGATGATGTACTATCAGAGAAAAGAGTCACTGTGATGATGTACTATCAGTGAAAAGAGTCACTGTGATGATGTACTATCAGAGAAAAGAGTCACTGTTATGATGTACTATCAGATAAAAGAGTCCTGTGATGATGTACTATCAGAGAAAAGAATCACTGTGATGATGTACTATCAGAGAAAAGAGTCACTGAGATGATGTACAATCAGAGAAAAGAGTCACTGTGATGTACTATCAGAGAAAAGAGTCACTGTGATGATGTACTATCAGAGAAAAGAATCACTGTGATGATGTACTATCAGAGAAAAGAGTCACTGAGATGATGTACTATCAGAGAAAAAGAGTCACTGAGATGATGTACTATCAGAGAAAAGAGTCACTGTGATGATGTACTATCAGAGAAAAGAGTCACTGTTATGATGTACTATCAGATAAAAGAGTCCTGTGATGATGTACTATCAGAGAAAAGAATCACTGTGATGATGTACTATCAGAGAAAAGAGTCACTGTGATGATGTACTATCAGAGAAAAGAGTCACTGTGATGATGTACTATCAGAGAAAAAGAGTCCCTGTGATGATGTACTATCAGAGAAAAAGAGTCACTGTTATGATGTACTATCAGAGAAAAGAGTCACTGAGATGATGTACTATCAGAGAAAAAGAGTCACTGAGATGATGTACTATCAGAGAAAAGAGTCACTGTGATGATGTACTATCAGAGAAAAGAATCACTGTTATGATGTACTATCAGATAAAAGAGTCCTGTGATGATGTACTATCAGAGAAAAGAATCACTGTGATGATGTACTATCAGAGAAAAGAGTCACTGTGATGATGTACTATCAGAGAAAAGAGTCACTGTGATGATGTACTATCAGTGAAAAGAGTCACTGTGATGATGTACTATCAGAGAAAAGAGTCACTGTTATGATGTATATCAGAGAAAAGAATCACTGTGATGATGTACTATCAGAGAAAAGAGTCACTGTGATGATGTACTATCAGAGAAAAGAGTCACTGTGATGATGTACTATCAGAGAAAAGAGTCACTGTGATGATGTACTATCAGAGAAAAGAGTCACTGTGATGATGTACTATCAGAGAAAAGAATCACTGTGATGATGTACTATCAGAGAAAAGAGTCACTGAGATGATGTACAATCAGAGAAAAGAGTCACTGTGATGATGTACTATCAGAGAAAAGAGTCACTGTGATGATCTAATATCAGAGAAAAGAGTCACTGTGATGATGTACTATCAGTGAAAAGAGTCACTGTGATGATGTACTATCAGAGAAAAGAGTCACTGTTATGATGTACTATCAGATAAAAGAGTCCTGTGATGATGTACTATCAGAGAAAAGAATCACTGTGATAATGTACTATCAGAGAAAAGAGTCACTGAGATGATGTACAATCAGAGAAAAGAGTCACTGTGATGCACTATCAGAGAAAAGAGTCACTGTGATGATGTACTATCAGAGAAAAGAATCACTGTGATGATGTACTATCAGAGAAAAGAGTCACTGAGATGATGTACAATCAGAGAAAAGAGTCACTGTGATGATGTACTATCAGAGAAAAGAGTTACTGTGATGATCTAATATCAGAGAAAAGAGTCACTGTGATGATGTTCTATCAGAGAAAAGAGTCACTGTGATGATGTACTTTCAGAGAAAAGAGAATCATCCAGAAATATGATCGGAAAATAAATCTGAAAAAAATTCAACGAAAAAAATAATCGAAAAGTTTTTGGGATAGAAAATCTGGATAAAAAATTTGAAAAATATTCCAATAAGATAAAACTAAAGAAGGATTTAGATTGATTTACTGATATAGTAAAACTCATCTATATAGTGAACTTCAACTAGTTCACTTTAGACTATAGAGAGTTTACTTTACTATAGAGGATATAAGTGATGAATAGAAAACGTGCTATTTTATGGCAGACTATAGAAAAAATTCTTCATTTTTTAAAATAAATTCAGCATACAGGGTAGTTATATTACTTCTGTTTCTTTTTATCACTCGGAACTCCTTTTTTCTGGTGATGTTTTCTCAATCCATCCTTCAGAGTGGCCTGCCTCGCAGCTTTCCTGCCACATTCGTGGATGTCAAATAAAACAAACTATATTACGGCTATCTTTGACCAAATTGGCCAAAAGCGTGAAACGAGTTTTATCCCTAGTTCTCAATCCTTCAGTTATACATACGGAATCAATAACTTCAAGCCCTAATCTCTCAAAAAGTATTAGTTTCTACAAAAAAAACTGAAATGATTTTCGGATTCTATGGAGACGATCTTAAGAATGCCCAGCTAAACATAATAGCTTCTATAATTTTTTCTGTGTGACCAACCCCCATTGAGTCTATAGACTTGGCGCGAGTACAAATTGAGTAAAAAAGTTACCGAGATTAACAGGACATACTTAGGACCAACAGGACATACTTAGGATCAACAGGACATACTTAGGATCAACAGGACATACTTGGGATCAACAGGACATACAATTATGATCAACTGAACATACTTAGGATCAACAGGACACACTATAGGAACCGTGGACCGACAGTTGGGCCCAATACAATTGGGCCACAAGACAATTGCACCTACGACAATTGGGCCCCAAGACAATTGTATTATTTGCCCATTTTTTGTCAGAATTTACAGTTTTAACTTAATTAAAGACCATTGCTACTATAATAACTGGGGTTGTGACAATATGCATTTTGCATAAAAAATATAGTCTTGAGCATATTTTAAATAAAAATATTCCTTACATGAAAAAATATTCTCGATATGAAAAATAAATATTTTTAATAGAACATATTGTTTTCATGAATAAATACTATAATGCTTTCTAACTACAATAATTTTCTGTTCTGAGATAGGTCACTTAAGCAAGAAACAGTAGAAAACAAGGGTGTATGTATTTAGACCTGCCGAAATTATTGGAACCTACAAATTGAATTAAAGTTAATGTGAATTTTTTGAAACCTGTTCAGTGTTCAGAAGAGTTTTATGAATCTTCATTACAAAATGTATTCTCATAATCTCATTTTATCTCCTGTTCAAATAACTGTTCAATGTAACGTATTACCTTTAAATTTTTTCCATTTTTTACTAAATATTTGTCTTTGTCAGACGATGTACACTACACAGAACACATTGGATCCATGATGGCTTACTTAATTATACGGCCTGATTTTCTGCCTTTTGGTCAAAAAAGTAGAAGGTCAATATTTTCACTTGTAATATAACTCAGCCACGTTTTGTAACCAAATAATGATGGTTTATTAAGCATAATCCTGCAGTATATCCTGACGGATCAGTGTAAATTCATCGCGGGTAAATTCATCGCAGTAAATTCATCGCATGGTAATTTCATCACAGGTAAATTCTTCGCATAATAAATCATTGATGACATATAAAAGGAAGGTAGATAATACAAATAATAGAGAGGTAAATAAAAGATGATAAACACCCACTTTCTTATTTTCTATATTCTCTTCATCTAAAATATCTACATTCTTTTTTTCTATTGGCTATATCTTGACTCATTCACTATACAGGAGTTCACTATAGAGATACTATAACAATGAAATATGTTGTTTACATGACTGATCTCAGAACAGAAAATTATACTAATTTAAAAGAATAAAACCATTTATTCATGAAATGAATATGTTCTAAAATATATATTTTTCTTACCAAGAATGTTTTTTTTCATATTTAGAATTTTCTGTATTATAATTATGCTCAAGACTATATTTTTATACCAAACGCATATTGTCACATCCCTAGTTATTATGGTAGCAAAGGTCTTTAATTAAGTTAATACTGTAGACTCTGAAAAATTGGGCAAATACTGCATTGGTCCTTGGGCCCAATTGTGCGGGGTCCAATTGTCTTGGGACCTAACTGTCGTGGGGACTAATTGTCCTGGGCCCAATTTTCGGTCCACGAAATAATATATGGATATGTTGCTCAAGTAAACAGTTAATATTGAAGATTAAATTCTACCGTTACAACTGCACAAAAAATATATCTAAATCACCTTTAAAAAGATAAATTATAATCAATACCTCTCAATTAATTAGAAAACCTGGTTCCCATTTACTGAGGCAATTATGCTTTGCTGATCATATTTTCAAAGAGGTGTAGCATATACAGTTATGTTGTTCTTCAAACTATGAGTAGCTACACAAATACGTAATTTGAAAAATATTTAAAATTTAAATTAAAGAAAAATATTCATAACTATAAAATAATAAATTAGTGCAAGTATACTCACATAATAAATATTTTAAATCAAATATTAATTGAATGATATACATGCGAAAATTATATGACATTCTACTACTATGTAAAATCCAATCATTATAAAATAAAATAACAGCACAGATTCGTACAAACAAGTTACCCTAATCCAGCGAAAAATAAAGTGAGGTCGGCGTGATAATTTGCAAAAAGTATATTTAAGTTTAACAATTTAATTTTATAATGTACCATGCGATTAATTTACCATGCGATGTATTTCCCATGCGATGAATTTACCACGCGATGAATTTACCATGCGATGAATTTACGACGAAGAATTTACCGGCGATGAATTTACCGGATACCTATCCTGACTACCGATTATTCATATATACATGAAAGTTATCTTGGTTTTGTAGAATTTAATTTAATTAACAAATTTATTGAGTCAAATTCTTTATTTTTACTGAAAAAAGTTGCAACGATGAAGAAAAAATTGACCTTCTATTTTTTGACGAAAAGGCAGAAAATCAGGCCGTATAATTAAGTAAGCCATGGATCCATATGATAATGATTCAAATTAATACGACTTATTTGAATACTTAAAAGATTTTTATTACACCGGAACTTGAGATTAGCATCCAAATGTGATTAAAGGGGCTTGCTAATATGTCCCTTATCAGGTATATCAATATAATTTTAGAGAATATAGCATATTTCAAAGATAATATTGTATCTTTGAACTTTCCTAGTAATAACAAAGTAACACTTCTTTATTGTGTCTTCTGCTCAATCTTTTTCTGGGCTTAATTGTTCTGGGGCTCCAATTATTTGGAGCCCAATTGTCGTGGGGACCAATTGTCTTGAGCCCAAATGTCGGCGGGCCCAATTGTCCTGGTCCCAACTGTCGGTGCACCTTAGGAACAACAGGACATACTTGAAATCAACAGGACACATTCAGGATCAAGAGCTTAGACAAGTAGCATATATGAATAGAGTTCATACATAGAAACAAGAAGACAATATAAACAACAATAAAACGCATTTCATTTTGTTACATATATATATGGAAAGTAGAATTATCCAAGCGAATTAATTTAATCAGCATTAGCTATAGGTAGTAACAATTTTTCTAATTTTTTGTCTCATATTCTAATATTTAAAATTGATAAACTATAATATAGATAGCTGTAATAGAAAGACTGGATCTAATAAACAAATATTGGTCATAAAATTCATTGTCTGGTTTTTCACCCTTCTCCTGATGATGAATAGAAAGATTTCTATTTGAAAGCTTGAAACCAAAAATACCTTCAACGCTGAGTTTGAATAACCTCTGGTATTATGAATTTCCCGTTGAGTATGAATAGCTTCAATCAAATCTAATGAGTCTAATGACTGTTGGTCATACTTATTATTAGGGCTGGGACAATATGCTCTTAAAGCTATAGATCCAAAAAATACCATAGACGAAACTAAATGAAATGGTATCGAATACTAAATACAGCTGGTTTAGAACGATTCAATAGTTGCGAAACCTATTATCAAATGTAGGGTAAGTTAAAAATTATCGGTCGGTCCCACATCTTCGGTCATAAAATAAAAAAACGATGTATGTAATAATAATTATTTTACATTCATTTTAATTGGTATCCCTGATACCTGCAGCTATCATAGATATCAACAGCTACAATAAAATAATTAGTATTATTATGCTATCGGTTTTTCTTATCTTATTTGATCGAAGATGTGACACCGACCGATAATTCGTAACTTACCCTACGGCCCTATACCTACCTACCTACTGAGTATAGCTGACCATACAAACGCTTGTATTATTTATAGACATTTTTCTTTATTCCACTATATAAATTACACTAAATATATGCTTATTAATATCTTTAAATAATAATAAACGGATCATAAGGAAAGACCATCTGAATAATTTAATAATATTAAGGTGTAAAGTGTTATTTTTTTCGTCAATTTATGTGGTGCTGTTTAGTGTGTCAATTCGTTCACACAAAGAACTTGGCAAATAACTCATCTCAAATTATTTAAAAATTCCACAATTATATGATGCTGAAATATTAGTGTCTAATAAAAATTTAAAATAATCTAAATCAAAGTTATTATAAACTAATTATGAATTAGAAAAATCTTTTAATGCGTGAAACTTGCTCTACCAGCCCATACCTATTTGCAGAAATAAAGATCACGTGAACGCTAAAAGAACAAATTTCATCAGTTCAATTTATAGGTAATCTTCAAATAATCCATAAGAGGACTTAAAAATCTCAGACTTAACAATTGTCAAAGATAATATCTCAATATGAATAAACAGTTCATAAAGAAAGACTTTATGTAGAAATTAAAGAATATCAAGAAGAGAATGCCTAGTTACTTTTCAGTAAATTATACAATATACCTATAAATTTTCAAAATTGGACCGTCATCCTTAAGTGAACAAATTTCATCATTTCACTTTATAAGCAACAATTAATAATTGAATATTTGCAAAGATAACATCTTATTAATAAGAATCGACACTTAATAAAGAAAGACTGTGTAGACATTAAAGAAACTCAAGAAATGAATGCCTATTTGACATAGTAATACTACTATATTTATTTTATATATTGGACCGTCACCTTGAATTGAACAAATTTCGTCATTTTACTTTGTAAGATACAAATAATCATTAAATATTTGCAAAACTGATATTTTAATAAGAATAAACATACCTATCTTGGAGAAAGACTATGTGTAGACATAAAAAAATATTAAAACATTAAATAATATTAATGCCTAGTTATTTTTCAGTAATAGTTAGGTTCTGAACGTACGGTAGGTGCATTAACATAGAGAGGAAGATCTGATATCGTTTTGATTTTAGACGTAGGTACGTACGTACCTAACAATATGACACTTGTAAAGGGTAAAATTAAATAGAAGATATATCGAATGCAATTGAAATTGAATTTTATACAGAAATAAGAAGATAATGATTGATAACTTTATATTCGGATTTAAAAAAAAAATCTGTTATCAAAACGATTATTGGTATACCAATTTTATATAAATATCTAGGCAAACTTACCAAAAGATTAATTGAGATAACCTTATATAATGTATATATAATAATCATATTCAATCTGAATCTAAATTAAAATGAGCATAATAAACCTTACTCCTTTTGAAATTTTCAGTTAAATATCAACTCAATTTATGAAGCGCTGTTGCTGTTTGTGCTAAATTTCACTTATTTTCATTTTCAAATAACTCACAGTACTTGTCTCTTATTGGCCAATCATATACTTCCACAGCCAATCAGTGAGCTAGTAACTTTAGTACACAATATCCCAAACAACATATCGGCAAGGAACAATATTCTTAAAAGTTTAGACGTTACAATTTTATGCGGAAGTTCATTATTATAATTTGTCGTATTTTTATAACCAGTAACCTTTTGTTTTATAACCTTAAAATCATATTCGGTGAATACATTATCTTTATACTATTATTCGTTAAAATTAGGTTTTTTAGAATGTTATAACTTTAAAAAACTATTTTTAAGAATCGTATTTTTATAAACATTATTCTAAAAAACATAACCATAATAGTCAATATTTTTATTTTCTTATTCGCAATATTGTATATTCTTAGAATTATAACTTAAGAACATATATTTTAAAAACTATACTCTTAGTGTTAGTAACTATATAATTTCTAACATTAGAAGTGCCACCCTCCCATCATTGTGGTTGAGATAACAAAGTTACTCTGTTGGAGAAGAAGTTGCTGTGGAATAATCCGTAGTTACGTACCACTGTGCCTCTGAAAAATAGAACAGCGATGTTATCCACTCATTGTACAGCTGTATATACTGATTAGAATACTGTAAACAATTTCGAATTTGGTTCTCTAGTTTTATTATAATATGTAATTTAAGATTAACAACTCAATAAATGTTGAGTTCTACAAAATCTTAAAACTACCTATGAATGGATAACTTCTTTCAGACTTTTATTCTGCCTAAACATTCTAAACAATGAAGACTGTAAGGACTCTGTACTGAATGAGTGCACTCCACAGTCACTAGTTAGAGCAGTTTCTGTAGACTGCAGAACTCATATGCCCCGTACACACTATCAAACAGTTCCACAACAAATTCATCCAACTCAAACAATATCATCAAACATATTCAGTGTAGAAGTACACAGACTTCACACAACATTATTCGAAAGCCATTCCTTTATATTCCAATTATTATCTCTATTCTTCCTATTTTATCATATATTTGGCATCATTAATTTATCATATATTTTGCCATGGTGAATTTATTATTGGATAACAAATCAGATTTAGTATTAATAGAATAATGAGCATTTTGAGCATTCTTAGAATAATGAGCATTTTGAGCAATATTAGAATAATGAGCATTATTAGAATAATGAGCATTATTAGAATAATGAGCATTATTAGAATAATGAGCATTATTAGAATAATGAGCATTAGTAGAATAATGAGCATTATTAGAATAATGAGCATTATTAGAATAATGAGCATTATTAGAATAATGAGCATTTTGAGTATTATTAGAATAATGAGCATTTTGAGCATTATTAGAATAATGAGCATAATTAGAATAATGAGCATTATTAGAATAATGAGCATTATTAGAATAATGAGCATTATTAGAATAATGAGCATTAGTAGAATAATGAGCATTATTAGAATAATGAGCATTTTGAGCATTATTAGAATAATGAGTATTATTAGAATAATGAGCATTATTAGAATAATGAGCATTTTGAGCATTCTTAGAACAATGAGCATTTTGAGCATTATTAGAATAATGAGTATTATTAGAATAATGAGCATTCTTAGAATAATGAGCATTTTGAGCATTATTAGAATAATGAGCATTATTAGAATAATGAGCATTATTAGAATAATGAGCATTATTAGAATAATGAGCATAATGAGCATTCTTAGAATAATGTACTTCACGCTAGCTGTAACCCATGTATAAATAAAGACTGGGCTAGAGCATTTTTTTCCAAACATCACCTCTTCTATTTCTCTTTTTTTCATAGATGCTGAACGTCTAACAAGTAAACGTCTTAAATGTGTTACTCATGCTGAAATCTTTAATATACCTTCAACCATTAATAAAATTATTCCTCAACAGATTTCATTGTAGTTGAATAGCTAGCTCTAAATGTGCTGTACACAGCGAATAGTTTATTTTGCTACAACAACCTAGTGCATGCAGTTTCGGGGGGATGTGGCTCTGCAATAGCCATGTCCTCCTTCTTCCCTCTTCATAGCACATTTAACTAATATTATCTATCTCATTAATTACTGTTTTTTATCTCATTTAATTAATATTTCTTTTACTCAGTAATGTGAGTAAGAATGATAGAGTTATATGTGAGTAAGCTTCAAAATACTGAAAACATAATTGAATTTAATCTTTTATAATTTGATATCATATTTAAGTAATAGATACGAAAATGAGTCCCGTGTCCCTTTACTCTCAGCAATATGACCTGTCTGTCATCTTGCTAACGTTCATAAAAAGATAAAAATATCATCAATTGATTGAAAAGTTTGAATTTCTATTGAACTTTTCTTCATAAAATAAACACACTAAATATATATCTTATAAAAAGTTTAATGCTATTTCTTATAATATTATTAGTGTAATATTATTTGTGTTTACTGTAAATAGATTAGTTAAGATGAAGACTAACATACTAATTATATACCATATGAAGATTTTATTGATATTTATGAACATGTATTTAATATATTTAAAATAGAATAATCTTACTTATACGTACTATTTCATTAGAAGAATAAAATAAAGAAATTCAGAAAAGAATTCGTTCGTAATTTAACTTAGAAATGATTGTTAATAGATATAATATAGAATATAATACAGAATTTCCAGGTCAAAATTTAATTCTCAAGAGTTTAACAAACAAAAATTACCAAAGTTGTTTACGCAAATTTAATCGTACAGTTGGGAAAAAATACATAAATATAATATTAATAATTGCAAGATCTTTTATGTTGATAAACTTCAGCAGTCTTTCCCTATAGTTTGTGACGAGATTTGACGTAGTTTCAGGTAGATAATTGTCCATTCTACAATTGCGACACATTTCAATTGTTGCAGATTCTTTGGAGCTCGACTCTTCATTCTGACTTACAATTAACAAACTGTTATTTTAATTAATACATAACTTTTGATGTTTTTTAAATGAAAGACAGGAACAATTTACTTCATATATTTATGTTAACCAACAACACTTATTAATTTATTAACAAATTCATACCTATCAATAATCAAAAAGTAAAATTAATAAATCTCTGAAATCGACCAACGGCTTCAATACATAAAATATATCTGTATGTATGACACCAAGTTCACAGAGTATTGAGATTCTACAACTGCTGAAACTGGACTTCCTATAGTATGGAGTGTTCACAATCTCACTAAAACAATAATAGGTGAACACGGCACAAATCTGAATTTCCTTTAATATAATTTTTATATAAAGACGGATCATACCATTTCTTTCTTACCACATTTATCAGTTTTCTCGAAGGTCCCCTCAACTCTATTTCTTAATTTCTCCATTCATTAGAACTAAGTACTTCACGCTAGCTATAACCCATATATAAATAAAGAATAATGTACTTAGATTGTAGAAACCTAATATTGTAGAAATCACATTTCTACTCTATTCGTCAGAGCCAAGTTTGCTGGATATAAAACTGCAAGTAAGTTTTACTTCAGGAAAATTGGTCTGTATACGATTTACATGAGAAATATTTATATCATTACCGTTTATTCAGAGAATAGACTGCCTGAGTACTATTTGCTATTTTACTTCTAGATATAAAATAACATTTTTTGTATTCAATGCCGTCAAGTACATTTTATATTAAATTTATTATCTCAAAGTAGTGTTAGTGGTAAGACTATTTATCTCTGTCCTTTTTTACAGATATGATTAGTTTGTGCTCGCATTTGTTATAATAATATTTATTCTATTACCATATATTTTAAAGTGTTCGATCTCAGTCCTTGTTTTCTTTATTCAAGTAGGCTCTACTAAGGATCTCTTTATAACTATTATTATGTAATACGATTTGAGATAAGTGATTCGGTGGTAGTCCTGCATACCTGAGGAACCTCTCCCGGCCCATGTGACACAAGGCTACTTATAAACAGAGAGTTTAATTTTTAAGAAAGCTCTTTGAGTGTGGATACAGTCATTTAGATTTCAATGATTTCATTATTTGATGCGATATATATGATATATATTTTCTAGTTTTATCTTACATATACAATTTTTCAAATTACTTAAAATAATTAGTTATTATTGAATAGTTTTGGTTTAGTATTAAAGTAGACAAACGATTGTAATTTATTTAATACTTTTCCTCCTTACCATTATTCTATTTCAAAATTTGATCGTGTGATACATTATTCTGTTAAAGTACATGTTTTGTAACATTAGAGTGTGTTAATATCCATTTTACGAAAATATATCGACGAAACATCATGTCGACGAAAAGTCCTGTCGACAAAAGGTCCTGTCGACGAAACGTCTGTCGGCGAAACGTCTGTCAACCCAAAGATACACACCTGGTAAAGTTAAAGGGATGCAATCAACTGATTACCGCCAGTAGATCTCAAGATGACACACCATCAACATCTCACCAGCCTGCACTGACATTCATGTCAAACTGTCTACTTCAAATCTGCACTTTCAACATTCATTTATTCTACCTACAATGTTCTTCTAAAACTTCAAACTAATACTTCGCTACATCTGATGGTGAGATGATGAAGGCACGAGGTGAACCTCTTATGAATAAATAAACCTCTTCAAATCCATCCAATTTCTTTGTTTACCAGCTTAGCTGACTATTTCTCAGACATGACTATGTTCCTGATGATGAAGAGACACCCTTGTATTTGAAGGCTTGGACTCTAAAAGTACCTTCAAAATTGATGCTAAGTGTCCTGTTGAATGTGGAAGGTAAGTGTCCTGTTGATGCTAAGTGTCCTGTTGATGCTAAGTGTTCTGTTGATGCTAAGTGTCCTGTTGACACTAAGTGTCCTGTTGATGCTAAGTGTCCTGTTGATTCTAAGTGTCCTGTTAATCCTAAGTGTCCTGTTGATGCTAAGTGTCCTGTTGATGCAAGTGTCCTGTTGCTGCTAAGTGTCCTGTTGATACTAAGTGTCCTGTTGATGCTAAGTGTCCTGGTGATACTAAGTGTCCTGTTGATGCTAAGTGTCCTGTTGATTCTAAGTGTCCTGTTAATCCTAAGTGTCCTGTTGATGCTAAGTGTCCTGTTGATGCAAGTGTCCTGTTGATGCTAAGTGTCCTGTTGATATTAAGTCTCCTGTTGATGCTAAGTGTCCTGTTGATGCTAAGTGTCCTGTTGATGCTTACGTGTCCTGTTGATGCTAAGTCTCCTGTTGATGCTAAGTGTCCTGTTGATGCTAAGTGTCCTGTTGATCCTAAGTGTCCTGTTAATCCTAAGTCTCCTGTTGATGCTAAGTGTCCTGTTGATGCTAAGTGTCCTGTTGATGCTAAGTCTCCTGTTGATGCTAAGTGTCCTGTTGATGCTAAGTGTCCTGTTGATGCTTACGTGTCCTGTTGATGCTAAGTCTCCTGTTGATGCTAAGTGTCCTGTTGATGCTAAGTGTCCTGTTGATCCTAAGTGTCCTGTTAATCCTAAGTCTCCTGTTGATGCTAAGTGTCCTGTTAATGCTAAGTGTCCTGTTGATGCTAAGTCTCCTGTTGATGCTAAGTGTCCTGTTGATGCTAAGTGTCCTGTTTATGCTAAGTGTCCTGTTGATGCTAAGTGTCCTGTTGATCCTAAGTGTCCTGTTAATCCTAAGTCTCCTGTTGATGCTAAGTCTCCTGTTGATGCTAAGTGTCCTGTTGATGCTAATTAAGTCTCCTGTTGATGCTAAGTGTTCTGTTAATCCTAAGTGTCCTGTTGATGCTAAGTGTCCTGTTGATGCTAAGTGTCCTGTTGATGCTAAGTCTCCTGTTGATGCTAAGTGTCCTGTTGATGCTAAGTCTCCTGTTGATGCTAAGTGTCCTGTTGATGCTAAGTGTCCTGTTGATGCTAAGTGTCCTGTTGATCCTAAGTGTCCTGTTAATCCTAAGTCTCCTGTTGATGCTAAGTCTCCTGTTGATGCTAAGTGTCCTGTTGATGCTAATTAAGTCTCCTGTTGATGCTAAGTGTTCTGTTAATCCTAAGTGTCCTGTTGATGCTAAGTGTCCTGTTGATGCAAGTGTCCTGTTGATGCTAAGTGTCCTGTTGATGCTAAGTCTCCTGTTGATGCTAAGTGTCCTGTTGATGCTAAGTGTCCTGTTGATGCTAAGTGTCCTGTTGATGCTAAGTCTCCTGTTGATGCTAAGTGTCCTGTTGATGCTAAGTGTCCTGTTGATCCTAAGTGTCCTGTTAATCCTAAGTCTCCTGTTGATGCTAAGTCTCCTGTTGATGCTAAGTGTCCTGTTGATGCTAAGTCTCCTGTTGATGCTAAGTGTCCTGTTGATGCTAAGTGTCCTGTTGATGCTAAGTGTCCTGTTGATGCTAAGTGTCCTGTTGATGCTAAGTGTCCTGCTGATGCTAAGTTTACATTATAAGATGAATTTTCTACTAAGGTCTTCTCTGTTTTCTGCATCACTATTTCTGCTACAATCACTGAAATTGGACCATCGGTATGCGAATAATTTGTTTGTCTATGTAAGTTATTTTCTGTTTGTAATCTAGTTTGTCTATTACGACTGTCTTATATCATTTATCTCTTTACTATTTATTTATCTTTATCTTTTTGCAATGATATTAAAACCTGTTGTTCTTTGAATGTAACTCTAGGGAATTGAAAATATTTCCTAGTGTTAGCAATACTTAAAGCATTGGCTACTTATATACATGTTACTTAGGTTAGAGGTAAAACATAGTAAAATATTAGCGTTATAACATTTAATAAACTTACAGTATACAGTGGTTATAGGTTTACCCCATCTACAGGGTGGAACAGCAACAATGACCCATTAAATAACTGTAATAACTCTCAAACTATTAGGGATAGAACATGAAACTTAATGTCAAACATTAATTAGATTTATAAGTTTAATTTAGGAATAACATTTAAGATACGAAAACAATCTGTGTTAAGTGACGCCTGTTGTCGCGACAGTTCATTTCTAACTTTTCTAAAGAGTTTTTAAAGTAATTTATTAATGCTTTCTCTCTGACTCACCCTGTATTTACTCTCTGTATTAGAAGCTAAAAAATGAAGAACAAATGTAAATAAACTGTTAATAGAGGTAAATAATGAGCATGAACTGATTATTATTAAATAATAGGTATAACCTACTAAGCATTAAGCAATAAGTATAACCTACTAAGCATTAAGCAATAAGTATAACCTACTAAGCATTAAGTAATAAGTATAACCTACTAAGCATTAAGCAATAAGTATAACCTACTAAGCATTAAGCAATAAGTATAACCTACTAAGCATTAAGTGATAAGTATAACCTACTAAGCATTAAGCAATAAGTATAACCTACTAAGCATAAGGTAATAAGTATAACCTACTAAGCATTAAGTGATAAGTATAACCTACTGAGCATTAAGTAATAAGTATAACCTACTAAGCATTAAGCAATAAGTATAACCTACTAAGCATTAAGCAATAAGTATAACCTACTAAGCATTAAGTAATAAGTATAACCTACTAAGCATTAAGTGATAAGTATAACCTACTAAGCATTAAGTATTAAGTATAACCTACTAAGCATTAAGCAATAAGTATAACCTACTAAGCATTAAGTAATAAGTATAACCTACTAAGCATTAAGCAATAAGTATAACCTACTTAGCATTAAGTAATAAGTATAACCTACTAAGCAATAAGTGATAAGTATAACCTACTAAGCATTAAGCAATAAGTATAACCTACAAAGCATTAAGTAATAAGTATAACCTACTAAGCATTAAGCAATAAGTATAACCTACTAAGCATTAAGCAATAAGTATAACCTACTAAGCATTAAGCAATAAGTATAACCTACTAAGCATTAAGTAATAAGTATAACCTACTAAGCATTAAGCAATAAGTATAACCTACTAAGCATTAAGCAATAAGTATAACCTACTAAGCATTAAGTGATAAGTATAACCTACTAAGCATTAAGTAATAAGTATAACCTACTAAGCATTAAGTGATAAGTATAACCTACTAAGCATTAAGTAATAAGTATAACCTACTAAGCATTAAGTGATAAGTATAACCTACTAAGCATTAAGCAATAAGTATAACCTACTAAGCATAAGGTAATAAGTATAACCTACTAAGCATTAAGTGATAAGTATAACCTACTAAGCATTAAGCAATAAGTATAACCTACTAAGCATTAAGCAATAAGTATAACCTACTAAGCATTAAGTAATAAGTATAACCTACTAAGCATTAAGCAATAAGTATAACCTACTAAGCATTAAGTAATAAGTATAACCTACAACGCATTAAGTGATAAGTATAACCTACTAAGCATTAAGTAATAAGTATAACCTACTAAGCATTAAGCAATAAGTATAACCTACTAAGCATTAAGTAATAAGTATAACCTACTAAGCATTAAGCAATAAGTATAACCTACTAAGCATTAAGTAATAAGTATAACCTACTAAGCATTAAGCAATAAGTATAACCTACTAAGCATTAAGCAATAAGTATAACTTACTAAGCATTAAGCAATAAGTATAACCTACTATCAATAAGTATAACCTACTAAGCATTAAGCAATAAGTATAACCTACTAAGTATTAAGCAATAAGTATAACCTACTAAGTATTAAGCAATAAGTATAACCTACTAAGCATTAAGCAATAAGTATAACCTACTAAGCATTAAGCAATAAGTATCACTTACTAAGCATTCAATAGTAGGTATAAATTTTTAATGTATAGAGTATAAATCAATAGGATAACATAATAAAAATTAAGTAATAAGTACAAACTACTTAACTAATAGGTAGAGCATCAATCACTTCAATGTTTAAATGTCTCTATAGTAAATCATTACAATAATTAAAATAAAACTTTAACCCAACAAACATTTCCTCCTAAACTCTGTAAGTTCAGAACAATCATCACTAGTCCCAATAGATGATAACAGTGTTCAGAATAACAGAAACTCTGTAAGTTCAGAGCAATCATCACTAGTCCCAATAGATGATAATAGTGTTCAGAATAACAGAAACTCTGTAAGTTCAGAGCAATCATCACTAGTCCCAATAGATGATAATAGTGTTCAGAATAACAGAAACTCTGTAAGTTCAGAGCAATCATCACTAGTCCCAATAGATGATAATAGTGTTCAGAATAACAGAAACTCTGTAAGTTCAGACCAATCATCACTAGTCCCAATTGTTGTGGTTTGTGCCACTCTTCTTCCTATAGGAGGTCTTTCATCTTGCGTCCCAAATAATTCAGGAGTTTGTTTCTCTTTCCTTTTCCTTTGGCTTCTTTAGTGCTCGGAAGATTGTCGTCTTTGCTCCCCTGAGCTTTGTCGTGTGAAGTGCTTGGAAGATTGTCTTCTTCGCTCCCCTGAGCTTTGTCGTGTGAAGTGCTCGGGAGATTGTCGTCTTTGCTCCCCTGAGCTTTGTCATGTGGAGTGCTCGGAAGATTGTCTTCTTCGCTCCCCTGAGCTTTGTCGTGTGAAGTGCTCGGGAGATTGCCTTCTTCGCTCCCCTGAGCTTTGTCGTGTGAAGTGCTCAGGAGATTGTCGTCTTTGCTTCCCTGAGCTTTGTCGTGTGAAGTGCTCAGGAGATTGTCGTCTTCGCTTCCCTGAGCTTTGTCGTGTGAAGTGCTCGGAAGATTGTCGTCTTTGCTTCCCTGAGCTTTGTCGTTTGAAGTGCTCGGGAGATTTTCGTCTTCGCTGCAATAAGGAAAAACTGTTAGTCTCTCTCTGTTAAAATAAATCCCTATAGTAATCAGTGTACTTTATATTGTCTATCACAAAGACTAATTGTGATGGAGACATTAGACTCATTCAGTCGTAAGTTGTGATCCTAACTACCGATTGTAATCGCTAGTGTTAGTGGATGAATAAATTACGCTAATGGAGTTAGATCATAAATGTTATTATTGAAGAGTATTACATAACGCCTATTGTTTTAAAATAATTGTACATAACTGACTTAATCTGAGAAATGATTGATATTTAACAGTTTTCAGTTATGACTTTGAAAAAGAGTTTCAATTTTAGCGATAAAATTAAACAGTTTCTTCTGTTGGTTGAAGAAAATCATTCTTTTTCTTCAGTTTGTTGTAACAAATGAAATGGCATCAACTGAAAACACTCATCATATTATTTGCTGTAACGGTTATTTTCTACAGTTTGTCGGTTTAGATCAGTGCTAAATAATTATTATCATATTTATAATCATAACAATTAGGCACATGAAAGCATAACCATGTAAAGCATTTATTTAGAATATTTTTATCATCCTCAAATGTATTTCAAGTACCGGGAAAATAAAATAATGGAACCTGAGGGAATTCAAAGGTGGCTAAGCTGTTAAAAATATCAAGAGTCATGCACATGACTGTGTTCTCGTACAGACTCCACGCGCTTCAAAAAACAATTTTCCAAATTATATGGAAAAGAATAAAACAACAGAGAAATAATTTCACGTGAAACAAACCAGAAAAGTTCTACAAGAATATCACTAAAAAATGTTAGAAAATTCATGTCAAATGTCTAACTCTTCTGTATGATAGTGAACGCAGGAAAGCTACTCTGTGTCCAAACTGTTTGCTAACCAAAACAAAGGATGATTTGGGTTCACTCTCTTATATATTCGAATTTATCCAATTAAAATAAAATAGAACAGTTAACAACAAAATAAAGTGTATTAAATCTGTATTCTATTTCATTTGAATTAAATACCTATTTGTTATATTTCAAGTTATGAATTACGCTTATTAATAGTACATGTGAATATATAATTGGTAGCTATTATTGATTTATGACGAAAGATTGGTTTGTTGCCTGAAGAGATGAAAACATTGCCTATATTTTGAGTACATTTCTAGTTAGCTAAAATAAACTTTACTGTGTTTGTACGGATAGACTCAAGAAATGAATAATGTTCCAATTGAATAACTTGACACTATTTCTCTTTCACTGGAATATCTTCCTGTGGTCAAATGAATCACCCCCATAAATAGTTTCCTTATCTTTATTGGTCTGTCTGTCTGTCTGTCACGCTTTGAATACATAGAGCTCAGTCATAGACTTGTGATAAACTACACATCCGGTTTGAATAATATTCAGAAATTAGACTAATTGTGTTAACAAATGATAGCATGAATACCAATTCTTATATGAGTGCAATAAATGATTATTCCTGTAACTGAATTAGAAATTATTTAAAATATACAGTGAAAGCTTATGAAGAACTATTTGCAACATCAGTCAGAAAATTAATGTACTCTCTAACTCATCAGTCATGTCTATGATATAATTATAATATAATTATCCTTTTCCAATTAATAACTTCCATTAAATCTGAGGACACGGACCAAAGTGTTGATAGTTAAATTACACAAATATTGATAGTGATGCAATTGAGAACACGTTATTCTTAACGGGCAATTACACTAGTGATAAAATAAAGAACAACATTCACACAAGTTACAGAGCTAAATTAAAGATAAGAAATAGGGTAGTTCTTCAATCTCAGTTACGCAGTAAATAAATCTTTACCTTGCCAGCTCCAGTCGGTAGCAGTTCAAATCTTTCTCGCTGTGATTGCCTCTGCAAGCAATGCAGTACTCATTGCGTGCAGAACTGAAATAGAATAACACGTGATATTAACTATAAGTAATGGCATTTCAGTTATTTATTGTTCTACGGTAATTATTGTGTTATTTTGAAGTTAGAAAGTGGTTATAATTTGCTATATCTTTTTCCAATGATCTTATCTTGTTACATTTTTCCTACAGGATCTTATCTAATTTATAGGAGAATAATTATATCACCGTAGAGAAAATACTTTTATTATTTTCAGAAGAATTTATTTTTCTTTTTATGTTTATTTGTAGTGTTCATCTTCTCAAACTGACTTGAGTTTGACTGCCCTGGTAACTCCATCATTCTCAGTTTTGAAGTTTTTGGCGCTTAACTTCTCCACCAAAGCTGTGACGTCAGAAGCAGAGAGAGAACATCTCGCTAGGTACAGCTCAAAGAATCTGTAACGTGGATAATAACTATAGTAATAGGCACACACTGTTATAAATAAATGTGAAGGATGATAATCATTAATATTAACTCTTGATATATATACCTTATTGAAATTAGTAGCTATAATCTTCCACTTCAATCTTACATATTGGATATAGAGTAAATTAAAAAATACCAGGACATTATTTAGACAGGTGGGTATTTCCATTTTAATTTGGTATTTCTATTGCATGGAAGAGGTGGAAAGATATGAGTATTAAAAATTTAATTGAAGTTACTGTTGTATAGGTAATAGAAAATGGTAGTTATTTTTGTTCCTATTGTAATACTTGTCACATAATAAACAAAAGAAAGTGTGCAGTACACACCAGGAAGTATGCATTACATATAATTAATGTGAAATAAATGTTTAAATAATATAAAATAGATTCAACTGAGATTACACAATGTTCCAGCAAATAAATTTTCTAATTCCAATAGCAATTACATCTCAAAATTAGTTACTAATTGTACTCTAATTAAACACTCTTAAAGTTTTACTTTCATTCCATCTCTTGAAAAGCTAACAATGTTTAACACTGAGGTAACTGTTTGGACAAACAGTCTCATGACTCACGTGTATGAGTCTCTGGTAGACTTTACTGGTGCTAGGCTGCTGATTATACTGCAGACATTTTCAAGAGAATCAGAAGGTGAGTCCGTTAAAGTAAGTTTAGGGGGACAACCATCGGACTTACGGGGCAAAGGGAAGCTGCCATCACCGAGACTCTCACCTTCATACTTGAACATAAACTCTGTAACAAAGAGTTGGGAATAACAGATGATTGTGTGACTTGACCTGCATAACCACATGGTGTACCATATATGCTACGTGATGATTATAATAGAGATTGTGAACAAAGTAGTATCATAACATAGGTAATTTACTTTTATTCCATTCAAATTATTCAAATGATAATTTATAATGTAATGGATTGGGATTTAATTCAAATGAATATATATAAAGAAATATATAATTAATATAGAGATTAAAAAATACCATTAATCAACTTTAAAATAAATATAAAAAGAGACTACGAATACAACTGCTTTACCTTTTTTCGTAATTCGAATTATTTTCCATTGATGACGAGAAATAAAAATAGAAAATAAATGTTCACAATGGTTATCATTTTTATGACGAAAATAAAAGACATATTTTGCATGAATGAAAATATAATAATTGTTATATATTATGGGGAATAAACTGATATGGTGGAAATAAACTGATATGGTGGAAATAAATTAATATTCGAAATATAACATATTTATTCATACAGTAAAATAATGTAATTAGTAATTAATTTGATTTAATGAAAATAAAAATACCACCTAGGTACTTTATTTTTTTTTAACTACTGAAATAATAAATTATAATACTCTATAATTGATTATTTAAATAATTTATATTGTTCCTAATTTAAGTATTTATCTAGCTATATTAAGTAATTTGTTATGACGTACACGACAGCATTCAACACAAAGTGATGACGTCACGTGACGGAAAATAACTCTTTATCGGTACCTAAATGATGTGAAATAAACTGAGAAAATGGTGCTAGGGAAATGATGTAAGATATTCCTAGAGATGTTATTGAGAATATTACAAAATATAGGCACTAACTCCTTTTCGATAAATAGCTATTTAGTTATATTGCAATGATTATTTACCCCCTCATTTTTAATATATACCTCCCCTAGTAATGTGATGAACTTCCTGAGATTTCATGAATTTCAAGTTTGGAATTTACGCTTCTTTTTAACTATTTTTCATACTAGATTAGATGGTGTGAGATATTTGTTATTAAATTTAAATAAATATTTTGATATAAGAATATTGATTAGTTATGTACCATTTAGATAGCTGACTAATTAGGGTAAGTTCCGAGTTATCGAACGGTTTCATTTTCGAGCACGTAAAATATATATTATAATTATTATTTTATACTCATATTAACCTTTTTTACTTGTTCGTAAAACTGGAACCGTTCGATAACTCGGAACTTACCCTATAGATAGGTATGATATACTTGGTTGTTTAGTAACTTGGTACCTAGTAACATACAGTCTTTTAGTTAAAACTTATAGGAAACGTAACAATGTTCGGACACCCATAGTACTTGGAAAGTGAATTTTCTACAACATATCAAGGTAGTTAGTACTAAACTAGGAAATGCTTTATGTTTTCGGTTATATTACTATAAATAAAGTACTTAATTATTATGTTGAAGATTTTATTAATAAAATAATAGTGAAATATTGTAGTAACTTATAAGTTACAAAGATATTATCTTATTTGTAACTTATAAGTTAAATTAAATAACACTAGGTATATAAACTGCGTCCATCGCTTTATTGCAGATCACTATTTTGTGAATAATTTCAATAATATTGATCGCACAGTATTGAAACTTTGGTCACTGGAAGATTGCTTCTATGTTAGTATCTTGCTGAAATATTTTTTGAATCCATGAGAAAATTGGAGAGTTATGAACGTTTATGTATTTTGAAGGCATTTTAACTGTCCATCGCTTTATTGCAGCTCTGTGAAAAGGCCAAAATATGGGTGATTAACTTCTACCGAGAGGGTAAAAATTGTAACAGGTCCTGCAGAAGGGATGACTCTTCTATATTTAGCTAATGAATTTGGGAGGGATAAGATAAACATAGTTTCTATTGTGGAAAATCCCGACACCAACCCAAGGAGAGATGAGGGTACGAGGAGAAGCTTTTTCCCCTCGAAATATGCAAAAACTACCCAGGCAGGTTATAAGGCAGCCAAATAACACTAGTGCCTCAATTTTCGACAAGGCTGTCATTGGTTATTCGTCCAAACAGTGTCTTAAATGAGACGACAAGGAACTTGGAGCTCATTTCCAGGCCTCCTATGGACAAAACCCAAAATGAAAAAGGCATTAGATGTACACAGAATTACATGAAACCAAACTTCCTACTTGTTCTTTTAACAGATGAGGAAAGAGCCACACTTGATTGTCTGGATTGATGGGTTAAAGTTTGGATCCTACTGGAGCTGTTTATCCACACTGGTTTCGTCGTCAACAAGGAGGCTGTGGCTTTATGTTTTAAGCGGGCATCATTGTTGAAACGTTAATTGGCCCTCTCCGAGTACCAGAGGGTGTAAACCTAACAATACAATCCTACATTGCC
>CANNZV010004521.1:0-21402 GCA_947561585.1 Caprella mutica
TTGACGGTTAAATTCCCAGCAAATTGGGAAGGCGAAACAACCATTACTATATTGAATGGATTAGGACAAGTAGTTAAAGTTATTAATACACCAACGGATACTTTTTCGGTTAGTGATTTACCTATTGGTATGTATAACTTGCGGGTAACCAACGGTCACCAAAGCGTTTCTAAATTCTTTGTAAAAGGATAAAATTAGCTTCATTTTGAAAATAAAAAAGCCGAATTGCATCACACAATTCGGCTTTTTTATTTCCAAAATTTTGAATTCCTCCTCAAACCCTGAACTCTCGAACGCTGAACGCCAGAACTCACTCCTCCACCAACTCCACATCCGTCAACGCATACAACAACCGATTAATATCATCCTCATTCGTCGCCAATTTCCCACGAATCGTAATCGCTTCGGCTGTATATTCAATCGGTTCTTTCGCTACGACTTCCATGACTGTCTCTGGGCCTGCACCGCCGCAGAAGAAACACATATTGTAAGGGTAAGCAGAGAAAATAAATTCATTGTGACTCTTATAACCTTCCACTGGAATGATGTAGCCGCGAATCGTCACTACCTGACCTTCCAAGTCCTTCACCGCCTGACTAAAGACGGGGACATCAACTTTAAAACCCAGCATTTCATCATACTTTTTCTTAAAAGTAATTTTGCCCAAAGTTTTCCAGGTATTCGTTTTTTGCACGGGTTCTTCGCCCGGTACTTGCGCTTGCAAACTATTGATTGTCAGTAACAAAAAAGCAGTCGCAAGAATTGAAAAGAGTCTATTTTTCATTAATTTTTATTTTTATAAGTGTTCGGAGTTCTGTGTTCGGAGTTCAGAGTTGTGTTGACAATTAACCAATAACGAATCACTAATCTACTTTCTCTGCAAATTCCAAATGAAACATCACATCATCTGTGCGATTGCCCAAAAATTTAAACTTACCCTTCAAAGTAATCGCTTCTTCTGTAAATTCTACCTTTTTATCGTCCTTCATAAATACTTCCATCACCGTTTCTGGCCCCGCATTTCCACAAAAAAAGCAAGTCGCAAACGGATACATCGAAAACATCAAATGACTCTGTGCTTTTTTGCCCGATAAGGGAATGATGTAGCCCGTCACCTCAATTTCTTCTCCATCCAAGGCTTCAATCAACGGACGAAATTTACTGCCGCCGCCCCGATTCGCATTAATGCCGTCGTTTTCCGAAAATTGCCGCTCGTATTTCATCAAACCCAGTGTTGACCAAACGTTTTTGTTCTGCGCTTGTCCTTCATTTGAAAAACAAAACAGGAAGTAAAAAAGCAAGATTGGAAAGATATTTTTCATAAATATGGTATATTAGTATATCTGTATATTGGTGTATGGAGTGGCGCACATCATAATAAACGTCTGAAATTTTAAAAAGTAAGCAAACACAATGTTAATGTCCCAAAAAATCTCCTTTAGCATCACTCACCACTAACAACTCACCACTACCCACTAGTAGCAAGCGTTTCCGAAATATCCGTATTCCGTGCCTGTATTGCAGGTATCACCGCCGCCACAAATCCAATCGCCAACGCTCCCAATAGCAAGTATCCTTCTTCTTTCAAAAATGACCATGCTTGAAACGAATATTTGTACTCATCTGACATATAATCGCCTAAAAAGCCCATGCTCAAATGACTCAACAAAATGCCCAGTATATAGCCCAAAACTGCCAATAACAAGCCTTCCAAGATAATCAAAACGAATAATTTACCCGGTGTCGCGCCCATCACCCGCATTAGTGCCAACTCATATTTCCGCTCCCGCAAACTTTGAAACAAGGAAATGAAAATGCTCAATCCCGATACAAAAACAATGATGCGCGCCAACCATTCTAAAGCATCCATCCCAACACCCATCATGCTGTACAGACGGTTGATTTCGATGGCAGGCACGGCGGCTTGCAGGTCAGTATTGTCGTTGATGTTTCGCGCTAAATTCAGCGTTCGGAAGCTACGACCCTTGAATTTCACGAGCAATGCCGTGATTTCTTTCTCCTCCATTTCCCACAGTGGCGGGGTTTCTACGGAGGCGTCTGCATCATTGTCGTGGTCGTGATTGTGGTGGTCATGTCCAGCATGGTCATCGTGGTCTTCGGGGGCATGGTCAGGTTTGCCGTCGCCGTCATGGTCGTGATTATCGTGGTCGTGTGCAGCGTGGTCATGCCCGTTATGGTCATGCCCTTCATGGTCGTGCGTGTCTTCGGTTTCAACTTCCTCTAATGCCTCGTGCGCGCCGTGGTCGTGGACATCCCAAACCGATTGCGTATTGGTCAAAATCAATTGGTCTATCACCGAACCCGATGGTTTTAAAACGCCAACCACCCGTAGGCTGTGCGCGTCGTCATGCACCAGATTAGGGTCTTCAATCAGTCCGTGCGAACTTTTAAATTCATCGCCCAATTTCAACTTCAAATTAGCGGCAACTGTCGCCCCAACGGTGACTTCCATCGAATGTTTCCAAATCTTTCCTTGCGCAATTTCCCCTTTGTACAAATCCAAAATCCCCGTCGTCGTCCCCACAATCCGATAGCCTTTATGACTGTCTCCTACCGAAATCGGAATCGCCGTTTCAATCAGCGGATGCCCGGGTTTCATAAATGCTTTCGCTTCTTTAATCGACACATTGCCCGTCGGATTGTCGATGTGGTACATATTGCAAAGAATCAGTTGCAACGGGCTACCTTTTGCGCCAATCACAAGGTCGATTTCTGCCAGATTTTTATCAAATTTCTCTTGCACTTGCTTGTTTAAAGTCAATAAAAGAGAAATCAACCCAACGCCCAGCGCGAATAAAATGAGGCTCAGCGTGGTCGAGAGGCGGTTGTTGGTAATATTTTTCCAACTAAGTGGAATCATTTCTCTATTAAAAAATAGTAAGCATAATAAAGCAATTAGAGAAATTATCAATAAACCAAAACCGAGCATATAATTCATAGAAGACATTTTTGTAAATTATTGAAATTCAATGGATTATTGAAAGAGGGAACTTCCAGAGAGAGAGAAGTACTCCGTAATTTTTTTTGCAAAAAAAAATTGCACCGAGACACAGCATCGGATTAAAAAAACAACTCATGAATTAAAAATTCTGAGTAGTCAATTCAAGTTTATTTTTAAACCGATTTTTCAAACGCCCATCATGCGTCACCACCAATAAAGTCGCGTTCACTTCCCTTGCCGATTCTTCCAATAATTGAATCACTTCCTCCGTATTTTTATCGTCCAAAGCGGACGTAGGTTCATCGGCCAAAATTACTTTGGGTTGATTGATTAATGCCCGTGTGATAGCTACCCGCTGTTGTTCTCCTTGACTTAAAGAAGACGTTTTGGCATTCAATTTATGACCAATATTCAAACGGTCAAGCAGGTTTTGAATTCGTTTTTTATCGACTTTTTTACCTGCCAGTTGTTGCGCCAACGCCAGATTTTCACTAACCGTCAAAGCACGGACAAAATGCGATTTTTGAAAAATAATGCCGATATTTTGTCCTCGAAATTGGTCGCGTTTTGTGCCGCTCAATTGATTCAATGCGGTATCGCCAATTTTTACCTGCCCCTCTTTTGGCGTTAACAATCCACCCAAAAGGTGTAAAAGTGTCGTTTTTCCGCAGCCCGAATTGCCGAGTAGCAGCCAATGTTCGCCGGTCTGACAATGGATGTCGGGAAAATTCAATCGTGTTTGGCTATCGTAAGCGTAGCCCAAATTTTCAGTTCGTAACATTTGGCAAAGATAATAGACTTTATTGAAAAATGCGTAGAAACTGCCGACGGCACTAAAAGTGACCGTCGGCAGTTTCGCTTTTGGCAAGGTTTTTCCGTTTTATAAAAAATTAAGTAATTTTGTCAACACTAATCAATTCAATTGATAAAATCAACCAATCAACTAAATTCACTAATCAACAAACGTCCATGAATAAATTATTCCTTTTTTGCTGCCTTTTTTGCCTTGCTTCTTGCGCCAATAGCCAAGAAAATACAGCGACTGAACCCGTCAAATCAGAAGTCAAAAAGCCGTTAAGTCCAGCGGAAAAATACGCGCAACAGACACCCAAACCTGCGGCGAATCAACAAACGAAAGTTCCTCGCAACTACATCGTCGAAAATACGCGCCAAACCAAAGACATTGACGGCGTTTATCCGTATGATATTGATTTTAAATTGGCGGATGGAAAAGTGGTGAAATCTTCCGAAATTTTGGTTAAAAACGGCAAGCCGACGGTCTTGATGTTTTGGTTAACCACTTGTGTGCCTTGCCGTTATGAAATGAAAGCGGTGAGTGAAAAATACGCGGGCTGGAAGGAAGAGGAAGAATTTAATTTGTATGCGATTTCTACTGATTTTGCTAAAAATTATGAATCTTTTGTCAGAATGGTGAATAAAAATGATTGGCCTTGGCAAAGTGTGAACGACATGAATCGTGAATTTCGGCGCATTATGCCAGGCGAATTGAATGGCTTGCCGCAGACCTTTATTATTGATAAAAATGGTGAAATCGCGTATCACAAACGCAAGTATCGAGCGGGAGATGAGGATGCGTTGTTTGCGAAGATTAAGGAGTTGAATGGGAAGTAGGCTAAAAAATAAGTTTGCTTTGGCGATTCATGCAATTGGTTAGTTTTTCAATCTAATTTCTGTCCGCCCGCACCAGAGATTTTTCGTTTCAGATGGAGCAAAAAATATTTTTAAAGAAAAATATTTTTTGCTCCATCTATAGAACTTAACTTAGGAACACGAAATAAATATCCTCTCAAGAATCTTAGTTTATTAATTCAGCGTTCCTTAGTGGTGCGTGCGGACAGCAATTGCATTGAAAAACTGATTAATTTCAAAGTTGTCAAGGAATCTTTTTTATTGTTCAAAAACATCAACTCCGCACCTCACTCGGCAGTTGTTCAAACCGCATTTTAAACCGCTTAGAAAAATATTTCTCATCCTTAAACCCGACCGCCGCAGCGATTTGATTGATTTTTTCATTGCCGTTTTTAAGCATCTCCATCGCTTGGTCGAGGCGGTGATTTCGAATAAATTCGTTGGGCGTTTGCGCGGTAATGGCTTTCACTTTTCTAAACAATTGCGAGCGACTCATCGACACGCCTTCCGCTAATATTTCGACGGAGAAGTTTTCGTCACCCAAGTTGTCTTGAATGATTTCCGTTAATTGATTTAAAAATTTAGTGTCGATGATTGAAATGGCATTTTTTACTTCATCTGCTGCTTCATTTTGCGTTGTTTCTTTTTGAAAGTTGTTTTGAATATCCTTGTTTACTGCTTTTTTCAAAACCTGCTGCAACGCATTCGGCGACGCAAATTTCACCTGCAATTGCCGCCGTATTTCAATCAAATTCGCTATCCGAATCAGCAACTCTTCGGTATTAAATGGCTTCGTCAAATAATCATCCGCACCACCGCGCAAACCTTCTAAGCGGCTATCCATCGCTGTTTTTGCCGTCAATAAAACGATAGGAATGTGAGAAGTCCGCACATCATTTTTCAAGGTTTTCACTACTTCAAATCCATTCTTTTCGGGCATCATCAAATCCGAAATAATGAAATCTGGGATGATTTCCAATGCCTTTTCGATACCAATTGCGCCGTTTTCTGCTTCGACTACTTGATAGTTGACGGCGATAGATTGCTTGATGAAGTGGCGGAGTTCGTCGTTGTCTTCGATGAGGAGGACGAGGGGATTGGTGGTTGATTCGGGAGTGCCCCCAGCCCCTAAAGGGGAGCGATTCGAGGTTGATGGAGGTGCGGTGCTTTTTTTGTTGAAAATATCGGGAACTGGTGTCAACGGGCTGTGGGCAGACTCCTCTTTAGGAGCTGGGGGCGAGTGCGTGCCAATTGCGTTCGTCATCGGCAATTTCACTGTAAACGTCGTCCCTTTTCCATGACTACTTTTCACCGAAATCGTCCCGCCCATTAGTTCCACCAACTCCTTCGTCAGTGCCAACCCAATACCCGTTCCTTGCTGCCGTTTTGCACCATCTTCTACTTGATAAAAACGGTCGAAAATATGCGGTAAAGCTTCTTTTGGAATACCAATTCCTTTGTCGATTACTTTGATAATCAGGTTGTTGGGTTTGTCTTTTTGAGGATTGTTTAAAAGATTGGCTTGTTCGCTGATTTTTAAAGTAACACTGCCTCGGTCGCTGTATTTTATCGCATTGGACAATAAGTTATAGACGACTTTTTCGACGTGATTATTATCAAAATAAAAGGGCTCAATTTCATCAGACAGCGCCATCTTTAAATGAATGCCCTTGCGCACCGCCAATGGTAAAAAGGACTCGACAATTGGCTCAATCACTTCTTGAATATAGCCTTTTTTCAAATTCAAAGCCATCTTTTCGGCTTCCAATTTGGAGACATCCAAAAGTTGATTGACGAGGCGCAATAAGCGTTCGGAATTGTTTTTGGCGAGGTGGAGTTTTGTGGTAATTTCGCCTGTGTGGTCTTCTTTGAGTAGCTGTCGCAGCGGTTCTAAAATCAGGGTTAGCGGCGTTCTAAATTCGTGGGTGATATTGGAGAAAAAGTTCGCTTTGATGCGATTTAATTCTGCCAATCGTTCGGCCTCCTTTTGTTCAAAAAGTAACTCGTTTTTCAATTTGGCGCGGTTGATTTGCGCTTGATAAATTTGAAAAACGATAAAGAACAACAAGCCCAAAAGCATCGCATAAAACCACCAAGTATTCCACCAAGGCGGATGAATGACGATTTCTAAAGTCGTCGGTGTTTCATTCCAAACGCCGCTGCTATTCGTGCCTTTGACTTCAAAAAGGTAGCTGCCCGGCGCTAAATTGGCGTAACTCGCCAGCCGATTTTTATCCGCCTGTACCCAATCGTTATCGACGTTGGATAAGCGATATTGGTAGCGATTTTTTTCGGGGACGTCGAAATCTAAGGCAGCAAATTCAAGGGAAATTTGATTTTGATGCCAATCTAAATCTATTTTTTTGGTAAACGGAATCGCCTTTTTTAGTGGATTGACCCCGCGTTCTTTGGGCAGTTTGCCGACTTCGATGGTTTCATTATGGATTTTTAAATTGGTGAGGTAAACTTTCGGCTTTTTGGTATTGGTTTGCAAATCTTTTGGAAAAAAAGCGGTCAATCCGTTGATGCCGCCGAAGTATAATTCGCCCGTTTTTTCATTTTTATAATAAGCCCCTGTGTTAAATTCATCATCCTGCAACCCGTCGGCTTTGGTGTAGTTTTTTAACGTTTTTTTAACAGGGTCAAAATTGGACAAACCCCGATTGGTACTGAGCCACAGCGTATTTTTGTTATCTGCCAAAATGCCGTAAACTACATTATCAGGCAGTCCATCTTTGATGGTGAAATGCTCAAATTCGCCCGTTTTTTTATTCAATTTATTCAAACCGCCGCCTTTCGTACCGACCCATAAATAGGTTTCGGGTTTAAGCGGGTCGTCCAAACAACTGGCGACGGAATTGTTACTCAAACTTTGCCGATTTTTAAAATCACTTTGATAAAAATCTGTGCCAATCGGTTCGCCTTTTTCATTCAAAACCAATTTCAGCAAGCCATTTCTAACCCCTTTCCAAAACACGCCCTGTCCATCCTTGTACAGACATTGCGTGAAGATATTGACGGGTGGCATTTCATCCTTAATTTCGTAAGCATTGAAGGGTGTGAATGTTCCTGTTTTTACATTAAGTTTTAGAAAATCATCGACCTGTCCAGGCATCCAAAGATTCCCCGCGGCATCTTCTTGTATTAAGCCGTAACGGGCTTGAATATCTTCGGTGGAGAAGATTTGCTCAGTTGCCAAATTTTGATTTAATAGATGGATTCCATTATTTAGACTCGGATTGAAAGACCGCACAATTGCGTAATATTTACCATCTTTCGTTTTGATAATTTTTTTAGATAAGTTAGAAATAGCATATTTTTCATCAATAAGTGGAAATGTATTGGCGGCAAAATCAGCGAGGTGTGTTTTAAATTTATAATTTAGAAAGAGCCCTTTTTCTGCTAAATCAAAAATAATACTAATGCTTCGTTGTGGTAAAAAATGCTTGAATGCAGGCGGCTTGATGTTCATTTTTCGGATGCCGTAGCCATTCGTACCTATCCAAAGGGTTTCGGTGTCTTCCAAGAAAAAATGGGTGAAATATTCGTCTTTATTAAGGTGAAAAATGGGTTTCAATCTCCAATCTTCAAATGGTAAATTAGCGTCAACAGTATAAATAGCTGAATTAAAATAAAAGGTTATCCAGAGTTCGTCGGTGTTTGAATTGTAAAAAACCTTTTTAAAAGATTGACCATCGAGTCTGGGATGTTTTTCGATTAGTTTTGCTACATTTAGTTGTTTGGATTGTCCATTTTTATGCCAGCTCAATGTTTTAGTACCCGCAGTCCATGTTTTTTCTGGTGATTTTTTTGCTTTCCCAAGCAACTGAACCTCTTTTTCAGTATTTGTCGGGATGGACTCAAATTCATTTTTTGTTGGTTTCCATTGATAGACACCGGACCTTCTTCTGATAAATATTTTACCTTTATTGGAAATATCTACTGCTGCAATATCATTTTTCACATCAACCATCTCTTGCGGAGTTGACATCCATTCTAAATCAAATTTTGGTGATTGATTTTTATTATTTTCAATGTTTTTAAGGCAAAAAACTTTATCAACTATCGCTACCCAAAGTGTACCATTCGTATCCTCTACAATTCCTGTTATAGAAGCATTGTTGAGCTTTTTAAAGGTTGAATCTGAAGTTGAAATGGAATAAAATAACTCATTTTCTTTATCAAAATAATTCAGTCCATTAGATTCTGTCCCGACCCACATTCGACCTTTGGAATCTTCAAAAATGACGCTAATCACATCACCCGAAACGGTCAAAGAATCAAATGGGTCGTGATTGAAAACTTTAAAATTGTAGCCATCGTAGCGGTTGAGTCCGTTTTTGGTGGCAAACCAGATAAAGCCGTCTTTATCCTTTAAAATGTCGAAAATCATGCCTTGCGACAAGCCATCAGCGGTGGTAATACTTGTAATGACAGCTTCTTGTGCAGACAAAAAGATGGGAAAAAAAAATAGCAGTAAGAGTATTTGACAAATCTTGTTTGGCATACAAAAATCTATTCCTGGTGTTTTGCAAACATACGATTCTTACGTTAAATTTAGAGGGAATTTCAAGAAGAATTTACGCCGCCGCTTCTAACTTTCGGTAGTTACTCGGTGTCGTGCCCGTTCGTTTTTTGAAGGCATTGTAAAACGCTGTTTTTGAATTAAAACCCGCTTCATACGCGATGGCAAGAATGGTGAAATGACCGTAATCATCGCTCTGCAACATCTTTTTAGCCGCTTCTATTCGATAGCCATTGATAAAATCTAAGAAGGTACAATTCAGATTTTGATTGATGATTTGAGAGAGATAATGAGGTTGGATATTGACTTGTTCGGCTAAATCCGCGATGGTCAATTCGGGTTCTTGAAAAGATTTTTCGGCTTCGACATGAGCGACTAATTTTTCTACCAATTTTTCCTTTTGTGCATCTTTCAGGTTGGAATATTCATATTTTTGTTTGGCGGTTTCTTCGGTCGTTTGCATAACGATTTGGTGGGGTAGGGCGTTAAACAAGTTCGGTTTTAAAAAAATTGCAAAATAAACTGCATTGATAAAAGTAAAGACGACAATAGCTAAAAAGCTGATTGGAAAATAAGAAAATCCCAATAAAGCGATGATAATTATCGTCGTGAGGGGCAGCAATAAGATGCAGCAAAAAAGCAGCAGCCACCGATGTAGTCCCATGTCAATATAGGAAGCGGTGTTGGTGACATTTTTTTTATATAAATAGATGAGTCGAACGCCCAAGACGAAATAAATCAAGGCATGAATCGATTTGGAGATGTACAAAATGGGGTAGCCATTTAAAATTCCTCGATTCACCATGTCAAAATACAGCTTCATTTTTTCTGCGCCACTCAAGGCAAGCATCGGAATTTGAAAGGCAAAGTCCATCAAAAAAGGGATGAAGTGAAACAATAAGCCAGCATTAAAGGTAAAATTTTTCTCCGTAGAAGACCTAATGTATAGCCACATCAAAGGGCCGAGTAGAAAACCATTGAGGACATATAGGCGGTTGATGTGCGGAAGAGTTTCCAGCAAATTCATTCGGTACAAGGTCGTCGGCCAAAGGTACAACGAAAAACAAAGTACGAGAATGCCTAAGAAAATATTCGATTTGTGTTGTTTTGACTTGATCAAAAGTAGCAGCAGACCTAAACTCAAACCGAGGTAGGCACCGGAGAGGGTAAATAAGGTGATGACTGAAGGTTGTATGATTTCTTCCACTTTCGGTGTTTATATTTTCTATAAACTGTTCAGAGTTCGTAGTTGCATCATCAATGAATTACGAATTGCTAACATATTTGAACAGTTTCATTTTCTATCTGGAAAATTACTCTATTATCAAGCCGCCATCGCTGATTTTCGGTAGCTACTCGGCGTTGTGCCTGTGTTTTTTTTAAAAGCAGAATAAAACGCCGTTTTTGAATTAAAACCCGCCTCGTACGCAATCGCGAGAATGGTGTAATGGCTGTGTGAATCACTTTTCAATAAGGCTTTGGCTTCCTCCACTCGATAGCCATTGATAAAATCCAAGAAATTACATTTCAATTTTTGATTGACAATTTGCGACAAATAATGCGGCTGAATATTGACCTGTTCTGCCAACTCTGCCAGCGTTAATTCTGATTCTTGATAGGGTTTTTCTGTTTCTACGTAAGTGATTAATTTTTCCACCAATTTTTCTTTTTGGGCATCTTGCAGATTGGAACTTTCGTATTTCTTTTTGGCCGTTTCAGCTTCCGTTGGTATTTCGATTTGATGTGGCAGGGCGTGAAATAGTTGAGGTTTCAAAAAAGTCGCCACATAAACTACATTGATGAATAAAAAGATAGCCGTCGCAATAAAGATAAGCGGCTTAATGCCCAAATCTGAAAAAGTAAAGAACATAATGGCTAAAATGGGAAACGACAAAAAGGAACAAAATAGTAACAACCACCGGTGCAAATTCACATCAATATAAGAAGCTGTGTTGAGGACATTTTTTTTGTATAAATAAACCGCGCGAATTGTTAAACCCAAATAAATCATCGCATGTACTCCTTTAAATAACAAAAGAATGGGTGGAGTATTTAATTTCCCATAATTCGTAATTTGGTCAAATAGAGCTAATTTTTCTGCGCCACTCATTGAAAACACTGGAATATTATACACCATTTCCATTAGAGCGGGCACAAAATGCAGCCATAAAGCTGGTGTAAACTTAAAAATTTTCTCCGTACAGGCGCGCACATACATCCACATCAAGGGACCAATTGTCAACGCAGAAAGCATATTCAAACGGATGATATGCGGAATATCTTCTAAAATACCTATTCGGTAGCAAGCGCTAGGCAAAATGAACAAGGTGAAAAATATGACCACCAAACCTAAAAAGATATTCGATTTGGCTTGTCTTGATTTGACAAAAAGTAGCAGAATCCCCAATGAAAGACCGAGGTACGTACCGCTGATGGTGATTAATTTAAAAAATGCAGATTGCTGTTCCATTTTTATGAGACTATAGGTTTGGGGCGTTTTTTTGACGAAAAATGTGCGTAGGAAGTGGTTTTAAGTGTGCTGCAAAGTTACGATTTTTCTTAAAAAGAAATAAAGTAACAGCGAAATTTCACGTTTATTGTACCGCCAACGACTTACGAAATTGACTCGGCGTTTTTCCCGTATTCTTTTTGAAAGCATTGTAAAACGCTGTTTTTGAATTAAAACCCACCTCATACGCGATGGCAAGAATGGTATAATGACTGTAATTGTCGTCCCTCAATTTGACTTGGGCTTCCTTGACCCGATATTGATTGATAAAATCGAGGAAGGTGCAACCCATTTTTTGATTGATGACTTGCGACAAATAATGTGGCGATGCTTTGATTTGTTCCGCCAATTCTGCAATGGTCAATTCTGGTTCTTGATAGGATTTTTCGGTTTCAAGGTGAGCAATTAATCTTTCGGATAGCTTGTCTTTTTGAGTTTCTTGCAGGTTGGAATTTTCGTATTTTTGTTTGGCTTCTTGCTCTTTTTCTTGCTCTTTTTCTGCTTTAGATATTTGATGAGGAAAGGCATGAAACAAGGCTGGTTTTAGAATAATGGCCATCAATACCGCATGGACAAAGAAGAAAACCGTGAAAGCAATAATGCCCAATCGCAATATTTGGTCACCAAAAACGGTAAATAAAATCAACGTAACCAAAGGCAATAATAAAGCCCCACAGAACAACAACAGCCAGCGGTGCAATGATTCGTCAATATTGGAGGCGGTGTTGACTACGTGTTTTCGGTATTGATGCACCAGTTGTATGGATAAGGTGACATAAATGCCCGCATGGATTGATTTGAGGGCAATCGGAATCGGGTGTTGACCAGCGTCCGTATAATTCATGCGACTTAATAGAATGTCTATTTTCTCTGGGCCGCTTAACGAAAAAATTGGAATATGCAGCACCAAATCAATGACCAATGGCACAAAATGTAGCCACATAATTGGCGTAAATTTAAAATCCTTCTGAGTACAAGCTCGAATGTAAAAATACATCAATGGACCTAATGCAAAACTTGTGAAAATTTCTATCCGGACTACATGAGGTAGCGTTTCTAATAAACCCAGTTCGTAAATCATCCGAGGGACAATAAAAGAACAAAAGCACAACAGCACCAGTCCTAAAAAAACATTGGCTTTACTTTGCTTGGATTTAACAAACAGCATGATAATGCCCAAGAATATTCCAATATAGGCACCTGTGATGTTAAATAATAAACGAAGACCCGTGAGATGTTCCATTTTGGCTGAATAGTTTTTTATGATAGCGATGGTGTAAAAAAGGCTGACTTAATAGTTGCTTTACTTGGAATGTAAAAGTATCAAATATTTGAAAAAATGGTAATAATCAGAGGTAAATTATTTGCCATTTGTAAAATGCTTGGTTTTACGGAAAAATACAGGCGAGTAATGTGATTTTGAATGTAGTATAATTGAGTGGTGGGACTTACTTTTTGGAAATCAATAATGGGAAGGATAGGGAAGTGAAGACGATTGTAATTGTTGAATAATAGCTGAATTAGATAGGATAGGAACACCCAGACGGGCACGCGGATTTGGACGGATAGAACGGATTTCAAATAGGTCTAATGCTTTTAATTTTTTTTGCAAAAAAAATGCACCTGACCTACGCAGAAAAAAATCCGTTCTAATCCGTTGAATCTGCGTGCCCGTCTGGGTGTTCCAATCCTATCAAATTAGCCATCTAATCGACTACTGAATCACTACTGGAAACGTCACCTCCACATCGGTATCACCCGTGCTACAAGGCGTCGCCGCAGCTTTATCTGGCTGGTGCTTCAAGACCACCATCAATGTCGCCGCCCCTGCCTCAGTCGTAGCAACGGTCGCAGTCAAACCCAACGGATTGCCTGCCGAATCGGTATCTGTTATTGCTGGTGCAGTCAATTCACCCGTCGTGGTATAGCAAACCAAGTGTTCATCTGCTTCATCTGCTACTTCTGTTGTAATGTCCTCTACGTCACTCGCATTGCTTTCATCTAAAAATCGAGCAGCAATCGTATAAGTCTTATTCGCATCCAACTCGATAGTTTCTACAACGGGGGCATCTCCACCATCGCCATCCGTATCCGTTACCGTAAAAGTCGAAGAATTGCCGCCTTCCGTAAAGGTCAATTCGACGGTAGTAATCAGTTCTTGTTCTGGAGCAGTATTGTCATCATCATCGCAAGATGTAAAAAATAGGCTTGATGCCAAAATTGCTAAAAAGAAATATTTTGAATTAGTCATAATTAATTTTTTTAATTGTGTTTTTGAAAAATACAAAAGTCTCCAGGACTTTTGTATTCTCTCAGATTTACGTGTTTTTTAAAATGAATACTTCAATCTTACCGAAATATTCCGCCCCATTTCATCCGAAAAATAACGGAGTCGATTGAGGTAGCTTCGATAAGCTGTATTAAATAAATTTTGCACCGCTAAATCCACGTTCAGCGGCTGATTGTTAATGTTAAAAGTCGTCGAAAATGCGACATCAAATAGCGTATAGCCATCTGGTGCTGCCGCAAAATCGGGTTCGTCTGCGGGCAAGTTTGTTTGCTGCAAAACATTGCGCATGGTCAGTTTTAAACTCGTCGTTTTGGCTTCCTTATTTTTAAAAAATGCAGGAAACCAGGTCAAACTATGGCTAAAATTATCCGCAGGCATAAAAATCAAATAATCATCCGTTTTTTTATCAATTGCCCGTAGAATAGACGCGCCAGATTCCAGTTCCCACTTGCGTGAAAACTGCCAGCTCGCCGTCCAATCAAAACCCCGCAATCGAGCATCCGTTTGTTGGTAATGAAATGCTGGAAATGCCCCCCGAATCGTCAACTGTGGCTGTGCTTGCGGTTGCAAATAAATGAAATCGTTGACTTCATTTTGATACAAAGCAAGTGTCGCGCGAAGCCCTGTTTTAGAATGAGCATTCGGCACGGTCAAATCAAACGCCAAATTGGTCGAAAATGCCCGCTCTGAAGTCAAATCCGCGTTGCCCAATTCGTAAGAAGCCGACCCGTGATGCACGCCGTCGCTGTACAATTCATTCACACTTGGCGCGCGCCAAGCTGTCCCGAAGTGCAACTTAACATTCAAGTATTTAGGCAACTTGTAAATCGCGCCAAATGTTCCTGATAAGTTGTTGAAATCCAGTTGTTTATCAATCACTTCATTGCCTCGGTTTTCGATATTCATCATCCGAACATCGTAGCGAATGCCCGCTTCAAATTCCATTGGAAACGGATATTTTCGCCAGCGTTCTATCCAAAAAACACCCATCGTCTGCTGGTCATAATTGGGAATCAAACCACCTCGGTCGGTCGTATTTCGCTGCTGCATGACTTGCGCACCAAAACTGCCCGAAAAGTGTCGAATCGGCTCGTGTTCCAAGACCACATCCAACGTGTGCGTGGTGATTTCAAACTCAATTTCTGGATTATCAAAATCCTCTGGCAATGACCCAAAAGCCCGATGTGCATCAAACTCTTGCCGACGGTTAAATTGCCGTGCATATTGCAACGATAATTTGCCAAAATCAGGCATCGTCCAGTTCGTCTTGGCTTTCAATAAATGATGCGCCACCCGCTGAAACGGTCGCCCAATTTCGTAAGAAAATTCCCCATCATCAATTGGTCGTCCGCGCTCAATTGCCGTTTGCAAATCCGTCGTATTGCCAATATGTGCTCCCGAAAAGATGCCCAAATCGGTTTGAAAAAGACTATAAAAAATTTCGGAATCAAATGCGCCTTTTTTTAAGCCCACCGTTCCCGAAAAGTTCTGCTCTTTCACACCCGTATTATCCAAAAAATAATCAGGCGTATGCGTGTTGCCGCCTCTTTTCAACGTTCCTTGCAAACGACCACTTAATGGTAGATTGCCTTTCAATTTTCCATCAATCGCTGCCGAAACAACGCCCGTTTGACCATTGGAAAAACCAGCCAAATTGACTTCGCCACCAATGCCGACCACCTCGCGTAACGGCTTTGGCTCTATCAAAATCACCCCACCGAGTGCATCCGAACCATACTGTACACTATTCGCACCCATTACGACCGTCATTGCGCCTGCCAAATACGGGTCAATCTCTGGCCCGTGGTCGAGTCCCCACTGCTGTCCTTCCTGCCGCACCCCGTCGGTCAACAGCAACACTCTATTAGAATGTAGCCCCCGAATGACGGGTTTGGAAATTGAAGACCCCGTATTTATCGTACTGACACCCTGCAAGTTAGTAAGTGCATCACCGAGCGTTTGCCCTTTGAGTGCATCCAATTCCAAACCAGAAAGCTGCTGCTCCGATTGGGTAGAAATCAGCGTGACGGCTTGCGCTTTAACGACAATTTCATCCAAATCCAAGCCATGCCGTAGCCGAAAATCAACCTCGACATTGCCATTGACTAATACTTCTTTGGCAACGTGCGGACAACCAATATGCCGACTTTCGACGGTATAGTTGCCGCTACAAATTTTATGGAAATGAAACTTTCCTTCGCTATCGGTAATCAGCCCTTCGCCCGTTTCTTTAATAAAAACTTCGGCGTAAGCAATCGGCTCATTCGTCTCCGCATCAACGACAGTACCGCAGAGGGTCGCGTCGCATTTTTGACCGAACGCAAGGAATGGCATAGCAGACAAAAGCAGCAAGGAGAGTGAGTTCCTTAGTTGTTGCATTTGATGTTTTTTAATCGAATGCTCAACGTGAGGGGCTGTGTAAAAAGGTGTCTTTACGCTGATTTTTATGATAACTATGATGATTTATGTTTTGTATAAAATTCGTTATCAAAACATAATAAATCTTAAAAATCATAATAATCAGCGTCAAAAATCATGTTTATGAATTTTGACACAACCTCAAACACGAGATAGGCGCAATTTAAAAAATTGCGTCACGTTAGACATTCAATGAAAATCAAGAATGTTTTTTGAATAAAAAGAAAGGCTTAAACCAAAGGCGGCCCACGCAGCCGAATGGCGAAGTAAGAAGAAGTGGAAAAATTATTTTTATAAAAAAATTGCGCAACGAGTGGTTGCGGAATTAGTTCTTTAATGGTAAAATCAGAAACTGTTTTTTCAGAAGGAGAAAAATTGAAAAAACACATGAAACAACTATGTGGCAAATATTCTTTTCCATGAAAATGCACTTCATTGCCCGTTGCGGTACAGTGCAAATGCTCTTCATGGTCGTGCGCCAACAAGTGATGCGCCTCTTTGAGTACGAGGACACCAAAAACCAAGAATGCCAGCAAAAATGCAGCGATTGGTCGATATGTTGGTTGTTGTTTGATTGTATTGACGGTGGTTGATAAAATACAAAAGTCTCTAATCCTTTTGTATTCTGAGATTGCAAATATAGTTAATTTACAATAGGGACGAAATTTTTAAAACTTACCCCTATTGGCTTGAAACGTTTTCGAGCAGTAAAATGTTTGAGCGTTTGCTTTAAAGTTATCATAATATTGAAAATCAGGTGATTAAAAAATCCCCTTAGCTTGCAACAACGGGAAAATCTGTCCCCAAAACATAAATGTCACCATCACTCCCGCAATCGCCGCGCTGCCCAAAATGAGCCGTCGATTCTTCATTAAAATGCCGACCACACCTGCAAAACTGGCAAACCAATACATCGTTCCAAAAGACATCATCGTCCGAAAACCAAGCCCTTTCAACTCTTGCCAACCGCCAACCATCAGTATCATCGCACCGACCACGACGATTAATAAATGGAGGACTGCGCCCGCTTTGACGAAGTTGTAATAAGGGTAGTTTTTGCTCAAAAGTCCACGTATTTGCTTGGCAATCAATACGGCAAAAACGAATTGAATCACCAAGGACATACTCAACATGCCCGCAATGAAAAGTCCTAACATGATGATGGACAATTCTTCTTTTTTTCTAAATAATTTGATGGTGTGCCGCATTCCGGGAGGTAAAAATGCGAACCATGGCAATACACCATATATCATCAATAAGCAATAACTCCCGAAGCCGACTGTACCGTAATTGACAAAAAACGGATTGTGATTGGCAAAACTCGGGAAGCCTTGAATATATAAAAAGGCTACCAAGGCAAGCGGCACAAACCAATAAAACAGCCATTTTAAATTCTTTCCATTTGGATGAAAAATGAATAGAAAAACACTTAAAGTTCCCATTAAAACGAGGGTACTGACGGGCTGTATTAACAAGGCCAATCCTGTGAAAACGGCGTGCCAGACATTCCATTTTCTCAACGGTTGTTTTAAATAAATGAGTAAAGACAGCACCGCCATGATTTGAAAACAAAACAACCATGCGTCACTCGTCGCAAACTTCGCGACATTCACCAATAAAAAGCTGCTCGCCAGCACAATCAATGTGGTAATCATCGTTTCTTTGCCGAATATCTTTTTACCCCAAGCATAAATGCCCAAAAATGAAATCAGCAATAACAAAACACTCGGTAATCGGATAATAAATTTATCTTCCCATCGAAAATCCAAAATCCCAATAAAGGCAGCAGAAAAATTGGGCGGTATGCCCTCAAAAAGCAGTTCTTTCGCTCCTGCCAAACTAGCTTCTTCGGCGCTACTCCACACGGGAATGGTGCCGTTGAGACTAAATAAATTGACTATCAAAAAGCCAAAAATAATGAATAAAAAACTTTGATAACGTTGACTCATAATTCACGGTTGACGGCATACAATTTATCTTAAAAATACTTAGGAACGCTCAACTAATAAACTAAGATTCTTGAGAGGATATTTAGTCCATATTTTCCACTTTAAAAATGCTCATTATATCGCTGCGCTAACATAAATCGCACTTTTAAAGTAAAAACTATGAACAAAACCCCTCTCTCAAGAATCTTAGTTTATTAATTCAGCGTTCCTTAGGAATTTTGAACTCCAGTTTTTAGTGTTTAAATGCTGTGTCGGGGCAATTTTTTTTGCAAAAAATTACGGGGAACTTTTTCAGAGAGATAAAAAAAATACAATTTTTATTTTTTTATCTCTCTGTAGAGAAATTTGATAATTTTTTTGCAAAAAAAATTGCCCTGATAAGCGGATTTTCAATAGGATTATTTTTTCAAAAATGTCTTTTTCAAAAAATCCTGCACAATCTGGCAGTTTTTAAAATATATCTTTTAAAGATAAATGCTACGCCGTTATTTGAATTGCAAAAATCTTTTTTTATGTTAAAAATCAAGACGATTCTCTGGTTTATTTTTTGTTCTACCGCGATTTTTGCCCAAAATAGCTCAAATGTGACGCTATTAGGACAAGCCAATACCGATGATATTCGCTATTCGGGAACGTGGTCGTACATTGACGCGGATGGCGCGGAATATGCTTTGATTGGCGCAAAGTCAGGATTGGCAGCTTTTTGCATCGACGACCCAACAGACATGCCGCTACTCGGTTGGATTCCTGGTCCCGAGACCAATTGGCGCGAAATTACCGTCTTGGGCGACTACGCTTTTGTGACGACCGATGTATCCGATACGGGGCATTCGATGCAGGTGGTGGATTTGAGCTTTTTGCCCGATAGCCTGCATTTGGTGACGAGCTATACGGAGACTTTTACGAAAGGACATATCATTCAAAAAGATATTTTTAACAACACACCGTATGTGTATATCAGCGGAACTTCGACGACGCAGGGTGTGCATATTTTGGATGTAGTTGACCCCGAAAATCCAGTAGAAGTTGGGTTGTATGCCCCCGGCTACTACATTCACGATTGTCATGTGCGCGGCGATTTGTTGTTTGCTTGTGCCTTCAACAATGCGCAGGTGGACATCGTGGACATCAGCGACAAAACCAATCCAACGCTTATTGGACTCATCACTTATCCGGGCGATAATACGCACAGTTGCTTTACGTCGGATGATGGAAATTACTTGTTTTTGGCAGATGAATTGGATGGTTTACCAGCGCGAATGTTTGATATTTCTGATTTGCAAAATCCTGTGGAAGTTGCGCAGTATTCTGCGAGTTTGGTGAGTTTAGTGCACAATCCATACATTCGGGGTGATTTTGCCTTTATTTCGCACAACACGGAAGGGCTGCGCGTAGTCGATATTGCTGACCCAGAATTGCCTGTTGAGGTGGGTTTTTATGATACTTGGGATGGTGCGAGTGGTGGATTTAGTGGCTTGTGGTCGGCGTGTCCGTTTTTTCCTTCGGGTAAAATTATTGGTGGAAATCGCCATGACGGATTGTATGTTTTTGAATTTAACAATACCGAAGCGGCGAGGATTTACGGACGCGTTTTTGATGCAGAAACGGGGGCAGATTTGCCAAATTCTTTAGTCAATTTGATGACTTTAGATACCATTTTGACTGCTGATTTCAATGGCAATTTTAAATATGGAATGTTGTCGGGTGCATATAATTTAACCGTTGAAGAAGCTGATTATTTGCCTTTTTCGTTAGACTTTTCTTTGGCAGAAGGCGATAGCCTTTGGTTAGAAATTGGTTTGGAAAAGCCTGTTTCGACTATTTTTGAAAATAAAAACTTGCCAGAATTGACCATTTCACCGAATCCGATGGCTGATTTTTCAACTATTGATTTAACTGATTTGAATGGAGAAACGGTACAGTTTTTTGATGTAAAAGGGCAATTGATGCGAGAAGTGTCAATTGAAAAAGTGGATAGTTTTATTTTGAAAAAAGAGAATCTGACGGCGGGTACTTATTTAATAACGGTGATTGCTGGAAAGGGGAGAGTGGCGCAGTGTAGGTTGGTTGTTGAGCAATAAATGATTTTAGGTTTAGTAACGATGAAAAAATAACTTCACGATTTCCCAAGTGATTCTTTTGCCCTTATTTTCCACTTTTAAAACAGTCACTATGTATAGATAACTCCTATTTTAAAAGTAAAAACTAAGACCAAAATAATCGTTGTCAAATCGTTAACTTATTCTTTCATCGTTACTTAAAAAAATAGAGAGGACTTGTTAAACTAAAAGCAATACGCGTTGCCGCAGGCAACGCGTATTGCTTTTTAGAAGTGAGAGAATCGTAAGATTTCCTCGCTTCTAAAATTATGCTCTACTTTAAATGCACCGTATTATCAAAGCCCAAGATTTCAATCGTTCCACTTTTATCCGTTGCTCCTTTCGTCTTTCCGACAATCTCTTTTTTAGAAGAATCCTTTTCTTTCCAAATCTGCGTTTCAAAGCTATCTTCATCAAAATGCACCTTACCATACGTCATATCCACATTCAAATGAAAGGGCGCACCTGCTGCAATATCGACATTCATATCGGTATATTTACCATCCACTTTTAGGTTTTTAAATTGGCTGCCGAGGCTTGAAATTTCCAGTTTATCATCAAAAGAAGGTGCAATGATTGCCGATTCCGTGACGGTTTTAAAAATAAACTCTGAGTATTTGGAATCTGCGCTAAACGTTCCAACTTGCACCGCTTTGATGTTGTCATCAAAGGAGGTTTCAAACTCCAGCGCACCGATATTTTCAAACACAAATTCCGAATATTTGCTCTTCACTTCTACTGATTCTGCATTGCCTGCTTCGAATTTTGCATCGTGAAAATCCAGCTTGCCAACTTGAATATTCCCCAAGTCAAATTCCGAATATTTGTCCTCCAAAATAATCGTCGTGACGTTGCCCATATCCCATTCATCATCATAGGTCTCGCCACGGAGTTCCGCTAAATTGCCCGTATCAAATGACGAATACTTGCTTTCAATTTCAATTTTTCCAGCGTTGCCCATCTCTATATCGCAGTCGTAAATTTCCATATTGGCATCACC
>CANNZV010004521.1:23073-62797 GCA_947561585.1 Caprella mutica
CCTCCGAACCAGCAATAGTAAACGGTGCTCCGCAACTTACTGCATCCGTAGGGATGCCTGTAATTATTGGGTTAGGATAGTAACAAGTATTTGTTAAATCCAAAACTAATCCTGGATATGCAGGACTTTGCACCTGAATCGAATAACCAACAGCATCAACGTGTTTACCTAACAAGGTATAACGACCTGGCACTAATGGGTCTTCTGTAAATGTAGTCCCTAACAAGTTATCGATTGGTGCAGCTGGTGGGTTAGGGCTTGCAAAACTATACAAACCATTTACCTGTGTAATTGTCCAAACGACACCTGGAGCAGAATTATTAATTACAACTTCTTCTCCAAATTGACCATCAATCAGATTGGTTGCATTGTTCAAACAGAAACAAGGGTCAGCAATCGTCGGTCCATCAATGTTCGTAATCTCTGGCGTTCCACATGCCAATAAGTTTTCATCAACTGTAATATTGGCAGTACAAGTAGCAGAATTATTGCTATCATCAACGATTGTTATCGTCACAGTATTAACTCCTACATCATCACAAATAAAGTCAATACTTGTACCTGCACCGTCTATTGTAATAGATTGTATAGAACCACAATCATCCATGGAAGCCCCCGCAATAGCGGCAGCATCAACAGTAATGATTCCGTTATTGTCCACTGTTACTGTAATATCTTGACAGTTCGCAATTGGTGGCGTAGTGTCTGTTAACGTTATCGTAAACATACAAGTTGCCACATTTCCATTACCATCATCAGCCGTCAACGTAATAACTTGTGTTGTTCCTGCTGCTGTCAAAATAGTTCCTGCTAAAGGAGCTTGCGAAACAGCTACAGTACCTGCACAATTATCAGAAAGACCAATTGCCAAGCCTGTGTAATCAATCAATGTCGCCTCACAAGTCGTAGAAACTGCGAGTGTTTGATCAATAGGACAAGTAATGGTTGGAACTGTATTATCTTCAATCGTAACGATGAAATCACAAGAAGCCATGTTTCCATTGCCATCATCAGCAGTCAACGTAACTATTTGTGTGCCAGCAGTCAAGGTCGTTCCAGGAAGTGGAGATTGCGTTATTAAAATGCTTGACATCTGTGTACAGTTATCCATAGCAATTGCTAAATCGGTATAATCTGCCAAATCTGCCGAGCAAGTCGCATCCAAATCTTGAATTTGATTGCCTGGACAAGTAATTGAAGTCCCTGTATTTCCTGAATCATCTAATGTAATAATAAAGCTACAATCTGTTGAATTGCCAGCTTCGTCTGTTGCGGTTATTGTCACCGTTTGCATAGTTAGATTTCCTACTAAAATTGTTCCCGCAGTTGGTGATTGCGTTACCGTAATATTTCCAGTTGTAGAACAATTGTCAGAGATAGTTGCACTAGTTGTGTAATCTGCTAAAGTGGTTTGACAAGTTCCATCTACTGCGATTGTTAAATCACCCGAACAAGTAACCATCGGCATCATATCATCTTCTAATGTTACCATGAACGTACAAATCTCTGTATTTCCATTGCCATCGTTTACCGTCAATGTAACCGTCTGCGTTGTACCGTCTCCACTCAATACTGTCGCCGCAGTTGGCGATTGAGTAATACTTGGTGAAGCTGTACAATTATCTGATACGGTAATCAATGCAGCATAATCTGATAAGGATACTTCACAATTGCCATCTACATCCAATATCAAATCTGAAGGACAGCCAACTATTGTTGGTCCTGTCGTATCATCTGTTGTTACAGTGAAGGAACATACTTCTGTATTGCCATTGCCATCATCAACAGTTAATGTTACAACTTGCGTTGCGCCATCTCCAGTCAAGGTTGTAATTGCAGCAGTTGGTGTCTGTGTAATTGTCGGATTTGCCGTACAATTATCCGATACCGTTATGCTATTGGTGTAATCTGGTAATGTTACATTACAATTGGCATCCAATATCAATGTTTGGTCTAAAGGACAACCTACAATCACTGGATTGGTTACATCATTTAACGTTACCATGAATGTACAAGACATCATATTGCCATTACCATCGTCAGCAGTTAAAGTAACCACTTGTACCGTACCAGAACCACTTATTACAGTTGTTGCAACTGGTGATTGATTAACTGTAATACCACTCATCATTGTACAGTTATCCATGACAGTAGCCAAGAAAGTGTAATCCGAAAGGGCTACTTCACAGTTTGCATCCAAATCTACCAATTGGTTTGATGGGCAATTGATGGTAGGCAATGTGCTCCCCGTGTCATCTAAAGTAATATTGAACATACAAGTTGCCATATTTCCAGCTTCATCTTGTGCTGTCAAAATAACTGTTTGTACTGTGCCATCTCCAGAAATCGTCGAGCCACTTGCTGGTGATTGAGTTACTGTAATATTTCCATTTGCTGAACAGTTGTCCAAAATAGTCGCACTTCCTGTGTAATCAGCTAATGAAACTTCACAAGAACCATCCACTGCTAATGTCAAATCACCTGAACAGATAATTGCTGGTGGCATTAGATCATCCAACGTTACGGTGAATGTACATACCTCTGTATTTCCATTGCCATCATCAACCGTCAATGTTACGGTCTGCGTTGTGCCATCACCACTTAATACTGTCGTCGCAATTGGCGATTGAGTAATACTTGGTACAGTACAGTTATCAGACACTGTAATCAATGCAGCATAATCTGGTAAGGATACTTCACAATTGCCATCTACATCCAATGTCAAATCTGAAGGACAGCCAACTATTGTTGGTCCTGTCGTATCATCTGTTGTTACAGTAAAGGAACATACTTCTGTATTGCCATTGCCATCATCTACGGTTAATGTTACAACTTGCGTTGCGCCATCTCCACTTAATGTTGTAATTGCAGCAGTTGGTGCTTGTGTAATCGTCGGATTTGCCGTACAATTATCCGTTACTGTAATGCTATTGGTGTAATCTGGTAATGTTACATTACAATTGGCATCTAATGTCAATGTTTGATCTAAAGGACAACCTACAATCATTGGATTATTTACATCATTTAATGTTACTGTGAAAGTACAAGACATCATGTTGCCATTGCCATCATCCGCTGTCATCGTAACGGTCTGAACTGTGCCATCACCACTTAGTACAGTCGTTGCAACTGGTGATTGATTTACTGTAATGCTACCCATCATCGTACAATTATCCATAACGGTTACCAGAGAAGTATAGTCGGATAAAGTAATTTCACAGTTAGCATCCAAATCAACTACGGCGTTTGCTGGACAAGTAATCGTTGGTTCTGTAGCCCCTGTATCATCTAATGTTACATTAAACATACAGGTTGCCATATTGCCATCTTCGTCTGTTGCTGTTAAGGTCACAACATTAACTGTTCCATCTCCTGATAATAACGTTCCATCAGCTGGTGATTGAGCTACTGTAATAGTACCAGCAGTAGTGCAGTTATCTGAAACCGTTGCATTCCCTGTATAATCTACCAACAGCACCTCACAGGAACCATCAACAGGAACAACTACGTTTGCTGGACAAGCAATAGAGGGAACTGTAGCATCATCAATAGTAACCATAAAAGTACAATTAGTCATATTACCTGTAGCATCAGAGATTGTCACTGTCACAGAGGTTGTACTTGAAATAGTAGTATTCTGCGCAGGCATTTGAACAATTGATAAAGAAGCAGTATTTGTACAATTATCCGCAGCAGTTACTAATCCTGTATAATCCCCTAATATTCCATTACAATTGGCATCTGCGACAAGCACTTGGTCACTTGGACAAATACTCACAATGGGTGCAGTATTGTCCTGCAGCGTAACGGTAAAGTTACAACTCATCATATTTCCATTACCGTCATCTGCGGTCAATGTAACAGTTTCAACTGTCCCTGCTCCAGTTACTTGTGTACCAGCTATAGGTGATTGTGTTACCACAATGCTTCCCATTTCCGTACAATTATCCATAATAACTGCTAAACTTGTGTAATCATTAATCATTGTACTACACGCCATATCAACTGTTACCGACTGAGATGTTGGGCAAGTAATCGTTGGCGTAGTCACATTGGTATCATCCAAGGTAACCATAAAGTCACAAGAAGCCATATTTCCATCTTCGTCTGTAGCTGTAATGGTAACTGTTTGCGTTGTACCATCTCCAGTTAAGGTTACGCCTGAAGCAGGTGATTGAGTCAAAGCAATTCCAGCCCCCATTGAACAATTATCTAAAGCAGTTACCATTCCAGTATAATCTGCTAATTCAATTGCGCAATTAGCATCTACAGCTACAATTTGATTAGCTGGGCAGGTAATTGTCGGTGGAGTATCATCGTCTAAAGTAACCGTAAAGTCACAGTTAACAGTATTTCCAGTACCATCATCTGCGGTTAAGGTCACTGTTACAACTGTGCCGTCATTTGCGTAAGTAGTATTAGGTGTTGGACTCTGCATCACTGTAATTGTCCCAACTCCCGCACAATCATCATTAATTGTTGCCAAACTTGTATAATCAGCAAGCTTAATTGTACAACTAGCATTAACCGCAACAGTTAAGTCACTTGGACAAACAATTGATGGGTCTGTTGAATCTATTCCATCTGAAATACTGATTGTTAATGACTCCGTACAAGTTGTCGTTGTGTTCGTAACTTCTACTGTGTAAGTTCCTGCAGTCAAACCTGATTGGTCTTCTGCATTCACAACTAAACCAGAACCATTAGGCGTACTCCATACAACTGTAAATGGATTTCCACCTGCATTAACCGTCAAATCAATCGAACCATTATCTCCTCCTGGACAAGTTACGTCAATGTGAGATTCTGCAATTGTAATTTCAGTAACATCAATGGTTGTCGTTGCTGACAATCCAGTAGATGCACAAGCAGTTGCATTATTGGCAATCCCCGTAATCGTAATAGTAGTTTCACCAGTATTGGATAAATTTGCAGAAGAAACTGTAAAGTTACCTGCGCCTCCAATTGTTGTTACCGTCGTCGTCAATCCTGTCACTGCATTTGGCGCACTCAAATCATAGGTCAAAGTATAAGTACCATCAATCAAGTTGCTCGTCAATGAAACAGTCGAACTAGCTCCAATACAAACATCCATTGCACTTGCTGTAAGGCCAGTTACAATTGGGTCTGCATTAATAGTTACATTCAAAATATCTGCATCTGTTGTATTGGATAAATCAAAACACCCAGATGTACTACCGATTGTATTTACATTAATTCCAACTGTTGCAGTCGGAACTGCTGGTGTACTTGTATTTTCATTAAAAGCATATACACTATAATTACCTGCAACAGGTATTGGTGTAAAAGTGCTTCCATCTGAACTCATCGCAACAACTACGTTAGAACTATTGACTAATAAATAAGTTTGAACATAAGGTGCTGTTGTAACAGCTCCCATCCAAGCTTCATCTACACTTAAACTCGTCACAGAACCCTCACAAGATGTAGTCGTTAAACCCACTGCACTTGGGCTCAATGTTCCAACATCAGCCAAACAACAAGCTACTGCACTTGTCGTATTGGTGTTAGCACACATCGCTCCTCCTGCATTGGTAACCATAAAGGTATAAGTCGCTACACCATCACCACTTAATCCCATAAATGTCGTTGCCACACCTTCTGTAACAGAAGTAGGATTCGCTGCATTTAGAGTAGTTGGTGATGCACCATTTATTAAAACATTATAAGTGCCTGAAGTTAGACCTGTTATTGTAATTGATTGATCGAAAGTGCCGTCGCCATTACAAGAGGTTGTACCTAATACAATTGTTGGAATAGCTTCAACCGCTACCGTGCTAGTAACAACAGTCAACGGTAAATCACAAGTTCCGTCATTGACATTCGTTAAATTCAATGTCGTATTCGAACTAACGCCTGATACCGTAACATCAATGGTGCCACCTGCACTTATAATTGTTGTACCACTTGCTGCTCCAGTATAAGTTACAACATCGCCTGCTGCGCCTGTTATCGTAAATACCGCATCTGCACCTGAACAAATTGGACCGTTGCTACTAATTGTCGCTGCACTTGGTAAGCTATTGACAGTCACTACCAATGTTCCAGCATCACTGACACAAGAATTTACATCTGTTTCTGTTACCCAATAGGTGGTCGTACCTGCGGTTGCAGTACTTGGTGTTGGAGCGGTTGCTCCCAAATTCGTTGCAGCTGCAAAAGTTGCTCCTTCATACCAAGTCAACATTCCTCCGTTATCTGCAGATGTACTTAATTGTACTGGCGAAGCATCATTCAAGCAATATGGGCCATTTGCCGCTATTGTTGGTGCTGCTGGTCGAGCCAATACATTATAACACACCCCATCCATTAAGAAATCGGTATTATAACATCCACCTATCAAAGTACTTAAATCCAAACCAATCATGTTACTGATATCTCCATCTACTACTGTTCCACTCGTAAAAGGGGCAGCGTTCAATGGAGAAGGGGGATTTGATGGGTCAAAATTTAAGGCATATATATTATATACCCCACTCAACCCAGTTGTCGTAAATATACCATTCGTATTCGCTTGCACAGAGCTGGTCATCCCATCTTGTACAAATAAATACCATTGTAAATTGCCTGCTGTACTACCTGTCGAAGTCCGACTAATTGAGGTCCCTTCACAGACATCCATTGGTGTACAGCTACAATCATTTATCGTAATTGTTACCGTTGACATTGAGGCAACACAGCTTGTTCCTGCTGCAAAAGCATAGGTAAAACTATAACTTGAACCCATCAACGCTCCCGTTGGATTAAATGTACCTGCTGCGTCAAATGTTCCACCTGCCGGATTACCTACATCTGCTGTCCATGTTCCACCTGCATCTTCACCAGTCAATTCATCTGTTAACGTAATTAAAGTAGTTGAACCTTCACAGACAGACAAAGCACTTGCTTGGCTTCCTGCCATCATTTCGTCTTCCACTTCTATCATTACGGTTGACATAGCCGCTGTACAACTTGTACCAGCCGCAAAACTATAATCAAAGCTGTAAGTGCCTACACTTACTCCCGTTGGGTCAAATGTACCTGCTACTGCGTCAAATGTTCCACCTGCTGGATTACCTGCACCTGCTGTCCACGTTCCGCCTGTATCTTCACCAGTCAATTCATTCGCTAACGTAATTAAAGTGGTTGAACTTTCACATATATTTAGCGCACTCGCTTGACTACCTGCTAATGACTGGTCTTCTACAACTATCATGACTGTTGTACTCACTAAAGGGCAAATCGTACCTGCCGCAAAACTATAATCAAAGCTGTAAGTGCCTACACTTACTCCCGTTGGGTCAAATGTACCTGCTACTGCGTCAAATGTTCCACCTGCCGGATTACCTGCATCTGCTGTCCACGTTCCGCCTGTATCTTCACCAGTCAATTCATTCGCTAACGTAATTAAAGTGGTTGAACTTTCACATATATTTAGCGCACTCGCTTGACTACCTGCAACCGCTAAGTTTTCGATATTATAACACACCCCATCCATTAAGAAATCGGTATTATAACATCCACCTATCAAAGTACTTAAATCCAAACCAATCATGTTACTGATATCTCCATCTACTACTGTTCCACTCGTAAAAGGGGCAGCGTTCAATGGAGAAGGGGGATTTGATGGGTCAAAATTTAAGGCATATATATTATATACCCCACTCAACCCAGTTGTCGTAAATATACCATTCGTATTCGCTTGCACAGAGCTGGTCATCCCATCTTGTACAAATAAATACCATTGTAAATTGCCTGCTGTACTACCTGTCGAAGTCCGACTAATTGAGGTCCCTTCACAGACATCCATTGGTGTACAGGGAGTTGGTGCAACAACTCGAAAGCAATCCTTATCATCAATTAATCCAGTAGTTGCGGCATCATCAAAACAACCTGTAGTTGTGCCAATATCCGTTATAGACGTGCTAATTAATTGAGTTGGACTCGGAGAAGTCGTTAAAGGATTGGGGGGGAATGTCGCATCAAAATTGAGTGCGTGCACAGTATAGTCTGTATCTATGCTCAGAGTTGTGGTGTTAAAAACACCATTTGTATTCGCTGCTAAAATATTAGTTGTTCCATCCTCTACCAGCAAGTAGTACTGCAAATAATTTGCAGCAGTATTAAAGCCAGTTGTGCTTTTTGTAACAGAAGCTCCCATTGAGACTTCATCTGTACATTGAGCATTTATTTGAAGACAATAACCTAAGCAACAGACTATTAGTACTAAAAACTTTTTTAGTACTTTTAATTTATGTTTAGTTTTTTTCATGTCGAAATAATTTTTTATTTTTTTGTTTAGGAACATGAAATAAAAATTAAGTCCAAATTTTTAAGAAAGGGGGGTTGTTCTCAACTTTTACTTTGAAAATGTAATCTAACTTTGATATACAGAAGGATTTTCAAAGTGAGAATGGAGAACAAAACATCCTATCAAGAATTTATTGTTACTTTATTCACGTTTCTAAGTGCTGATTGAAAAGCAACCTTTCAGTTAACTATTTATCAATCAATCAATCAATACTAAATTAGGCTTCCATTTATCTAAATAAATTTTGCCGAAAAAAGAATTTAATTATTAAGACCATTTAGACTTATTTGCTCTTTCGGAAGTTCGTAATAAATATATACCCATTTTGCTTGTTATTTTTCCTTTATACTACATTAAAAACACTTTCTGCTATTAGCAAAAGCAAGCGCAGATAGCGAAGGCTATATCTATGTTTTTTTACCTTGTCTAAAGAAAAAATAATTGTGCTAAATTGGGGTAGGTTATTTATTACTTGCTACCCAAAGGAACGGGAACAAAATAAATGTCGACTCTTGACAGGATATTTTGCTCTCATTTTTCACTTTAAAAATGCTCATTATATCAACATAAATCGCACTTTCAAAGCAAAAACTGAGAACAAACTCTCTCTTTCAAGAATCTACATTTATTTAGTTCGCGTTCCTAAACAAATAAATACTCTGGTCTAAATAATTTTAATTCTAACCTAAGGGAGTAAGTAACGAATCAAAATTATCTACCCATTCTGACTCGTTATTTTTCCTTAAAAAAACAACTTCATCATAACGGGCAGGTTATTTTTCACCTGCTCCCTAATTAATAAAAATGTCATTCGACTATGGTTGCCAAACACCATTATCTGCTGCACAACAAGAAGCACATGGACCTCCACTGATGCTATCTGTTGATGAATTTCCATCTTGAACAGTAATATTATAAGTCGCAGTATTATCAGCAGGCACATAACCTGTAAGTGTAATTGTAGCTCCTGATACTATCGCTGAAGTTGCAGTTGCTGGAGTATAAAGAACTCCTGCAGCAGTATATAATCCAGCTATAGCTGTCACGGTATATGGTGCAGCACCCGGAGTAATTGTAATTACTTCTTGAGCATATTCTCCCCCCCCTACTACGATTTTATTCGTGCAATCGCATGGGTCTGCGATAGATAAACTTACATCTGTAGCAGGGACAACTGGATCATAAGCACATACTGCAAAATCTCCAAGCAAACCAGAAGTTTGCGTATTTGTAGCTCCTACTCGTAAACGAACAACATCGCCCGCTGTTCCTGTAAGGGTTAAAATTTCATGGTCTAAGGTTGCATGAGCATCCCCATCTTGACAAGACACTTCCGTTCCATCACAAGTGGTTTCATAAACTTCAATCCAAGTATCATCCACATTGCCATTTCCACCTTGGTCTGTTAAAAACGTTGCTTGACCTGATGCAGGCAAAGTAATATCAAACCAAACATCTCCAGAACCTGGTTCAATTGTAGAACAAGAAATAGGAATCTCCTCAGGTGACAAAGAATTGGTAAAAGCAGATAAATCAACTACTTGAGCAGGTGTACAAGGTGTTCCACTTGTCAAAGCAACTGGTACGGTGATTGGGTCGGTACAAGCATCACCAGTTACTGGAGTCACACAAGTTAAAGACAACTCAAATGCTCCTGTAGCTCCACCTGCTCCACTAACGTAAACGTAATAAACTGTTCCATTTGTTGAAGTAAAAGTAACTTCAGATGTAGTACCTGTACCACCGTCATCGTCTCCTGCTAAGCAAGTAAGTGCACCACAAGACCCCGTCCATACCGTCAACTCTGTATCAAAGCTAGTACCAGCAGCATCCGTGCTCAAGGTCACATTACTTCCGTCACCCGCAAAGGTGTACCAAATACCTGCACCTGCTCCACCAGCAGTACCACAAGCACCAGGAGCATCGCCTGCTGTTGCTAAGACATTATCAGAGGTAGTCGTTGAGCCACATGTAATCGTTGTGGCATTCGCACAGTCATCGTTGTCAGGAGTTATTGCAACTCCGCCCACAGGGGTAATGCTATAATCACATAAATTCCCACCAAATCCATCTATCATCAATAAATACGTATTTCCAACAGTAAGACCGCTCATTGTAAAAGTTCCGTCAGAACCTATCCCTCCTGTTTGACTTACACAATTACTACCAACAAGAGATAACGAACCACAGGTACCCTCATAAACTGCCAGTTGTATACCACTTGCACAGTTAGAACCACCTGTTATATCCCAATCAATGACTACATCTGTAGCACCTGCGACAAAACTGAACCATGAATTATTATCTACACTTCCACAAAATGATGCAGGTTCATTATCCACAGTATAGCCACAATCTGTCGTCCCCATGAAAGGTGATGTTAAATCTAAAGGAGTTGCATTATTACAATCGTCTGCAGCACCAGAGGCACAGGGGTCTGGAGGGCATGAGCCGTCATCTGTGTAGTCATAGGTCACGTCAATTGAAATACTAACTCCATCTAAAAAAGAATCTAAATCATTTCCTGAAATAGTAATTGTTGTTGCATCTGAAGGTATCGTAATACCAAAATTACAGGTACTAATAGTAGTTCCTCCTCCAGTTCCATCTACAGTTATATCAAAGTCATACCAACTACCACAATTGCCATCTGCATCAAAGGCAGAAATCGTCATACTGTTAAGAGTTCCACAGTTACAGCCACTAGTTAAATCTGCTGTAAGGATTATGGAACCATCCTCATCACCTGACCCAGTAAATTGTGTTGTACAAGTAAGTGCTACTGCATTCATGGAAAATGCAAAAACAGCAAAAAATAAAATTGAAAGTATTTTTAATATTTTCATCATTATATAATTTTATCATTTAAGGGTAAAAGAGCAAATTCAATATGTTTTTGAAATTTTCTATTTTCTTATTACCCTCTTAATTTTTTTTTAAATTTAATCTAACAAATTCCGCAAATGCTTACATCGGAAAAGTAATTTCCGAATTTAGCTTTGTGGGAATGATACCCGACGGCTTGCAGCGGGGTGATATTCATCTTAGTTTATAGCGTTTCTAAAATTCTATAAACAGATAATTTGTTGTTTATTGTTTCGGTTGAAAAATCACCTTTACGCTTGTCAAGTTTTTCTTTAATTAAATTATATTCTTTTTGGGTTACCACTTTTTTTCCCTCTGCATTTAAGGAAGCTATTTTGATTTGAACGTCAGCAATTTGTTGTTCATCATTTCCATATTTAGCCGCTATTGCTGCTCTTACAGGATCAGAAGAAGTATGGCTTTGTGTTTTGGTTACGATATTAACCGTTGGTTCCGCTTTTAAGGAAGCTTGTTCAATTTTTTCTCTACGAATTTTTTCTTCCGCAATCGCCCGTTCTTTCTTTTCTGCTTTTGAAAGAGGCACACTTTTTACAACTGTATTGTTTGTTGAAGAAGATTGTGCAATTGAGGCACCTGAAAAAAGCAGTAAAAGAGAAAAGATTGCAATAAAACTTAATAAATTCTTTTTCATAAGACTGTAATTTTAAATGTTTGAATATGATTTTGTGTTTGAATAATTACATAACTATATAGGGGTTACTATTCGCACTTCGAATAGAACCTATAATTTTTGCCACAAAAAAGGCCATAAGCACATACTACTTAGCCTTAGTTGAGCTAGCAACTTGCAGAATACAGACTTCCTTCATGGAAGCTTATTTAACAAAAAACAGATATGATTATTGTAGAAATAGGAAACAGTAGAATGTTTGTTCCTAAAAGGTCTAATTTTTTAGTAATGACAAAAAATTACAATTATTTTTGATTTACTATTTTTTCACTCAACATACTTAGAAACGCGAACAAAATAAATTCAGGTTTTTGAGAGGATATTTTGCCCTTATTTTTCACTTTAAAAATGCTCATTATATCGCTGCGCTAACATAAATAGCACTTTCAAAGCAAAAACTAAGACCAAACTCTCTCTCTCAAAAATCTGAATTTATTTAATTCGCGTTCCTTAGCGAGGAATAAAAGAATAACTTCATCAGATAGATATTTGCATTTAGTATCAAAGTCCTAAAAGAATTCTGTTTTTGTGTTTTGTTTTTTGTTTGTGTTTTCTTTTGTGTTCTTTTTGTGTTCTTTTTGTGTTCTTATAAATAAATATAAAAAAACAGTTTAAAAGTTTACGAAATTTTCTAATACTAAAGTCTATTGCATTTCAGTAAAGTATATTATTACAAAATGTCGAATTAAAAAAAAGGACTTTAGTTGTGTTGTTTGGGTCATAACTTTTTTTAAACAAAAAGCTATATATAAAAAAAGTTGTGATATTTTGTGTTGTGTTGTTTACTTTATAACTTTTCGATATTCAAAAAGTTATGTACAAAAAAATATAATTAAATTGGAATTGAGTTTGAGTTTGAGTTTGAGTTTGAGCAGTTGTATGATGCAAATATAGGTTATAGGTTTCTAAAAAAAAAAAAAATCGTTCAAATATTATCCTGATTCCAAGAATTCATACTCATAAAAGCTAAAATCCAAAAATAAAATTGTACGATTGGTATAAAAAAGGGAATATTAGATTTTTTCTGCCCAAACATTTCGGTACTCTAAATAATCGCTTTTGACAAAATTAGCTGAGTTTTTATAGGTATGATACAGTTTCGAACTCGAACAAAATAAATGTCGTTCCTTAGTTCTACTTTGGTACTTTAAAATAATGATAGTTCTTTAGCTATTCTCTGTCCGCCCGCACCACGAGAAATATTCTTTCAGAGGGAGCAAAAACTAAAGTGCCAAAGTTAAATATGTCCGAGCACATACTTAAGTGCCGCGTAGTAACGATGAAAAAACAAGTCCGCCAAGTAGCAAGTATTTCTTTTGCCCTTATTTTCTACTTTTAAAACAGTCATTATATAGAGATAACTCTTGTTTTAAAAGCAGAAACTAAGACCAAAATAAATGTTGCTACTTGGCGGACTTATTATTCCATCGTTACTTAGTTGGCATTATAAATTTCTTATTGTTTGATAATTTTCCCACTCGCCGCCGCTTGTCCATTCATCGCAACTTTAAAGAAATAAAGTCCACTTTGCAGGTGCTGCGTATTAATCGTGAGGGCGTGATTTTCAAATTTTTCGACTTGAACGAGCTTGCCGACAGCGTCGTAAATTTCCAGTTGTCCTGTTCGGAAATCGTCCGTTTTCAAGTCAATAGTTAATTGATTGTCAACGGGGTTTGGATAGTAGTCGATGCTGACATTTTCTAAGAAAATTTCGGTGGCTTCGACGGTCATTAATGGTTCAGCAATGGTGTGCATCGCGATATTCGTCATTACGGGGTCGTTGAAATCAAAGAAGATACCGACCTGATTTTCAATGACATCGCCCAATTCAATGTCTTCACTTTGCTCAATCGAGTAGCGAATAAATCCGTGAGAAGAGACCTCGTTCACATTGCTGTCTGGCAACATAATTTCAGGGAAATAAAAGACCAATTTGTCTTCTTCAAACACTGGAATGTACTCGTGGCTGCTACCAATCGGACGCATCGTTGACCAATCCAAGCCTTCCGCTAATGGGTTTTCGATGCGCACATTAAACGCGGTGTCATTACCTGTATTTTGGAAACGAATCAAGTATTCCATCGGAATGTCACGGTCGATAAAATGCTCCTCGTCGTAGCCCAATGGATAGCCTGTGATGTCATTCGGGTCCCAAGAACTACGGCTTTCTTCGCAGTGAGTGAAGGTAAACGGTTCGTCATTATTGTATGGAAATTGTGTCACAAAACCCAAGCTAATCGAGCCATCAGGATGCGTGCCACAGCCTTCGACAAAGGCATACAAATGTTCGCTCGTTGGGTGGTTGGCAACCTGATTGACTTCCATGCGGCAGGTCGTTCCGAAGTTTTCGGTTTCCATCTCCCAGACTTCTCCGTTGTTGAGTTGGATTTGGTCTTGCATTTTCACCAACAAGTCTTCGATGATGATGTAATCAACGGCTTCGGTCATGTCTGCGCCGACGTTTTCGACAACAAATTTTACATTTCCATCCTCACAAACACCCGTCAGCTCCAATTCTGCATCACTCCATTGCGGCGGATTCGGCAAGCACCATTCGTTTGGAAAAATATTGGCTTCTGTACAGTGTGCTTGTCCTAAAGTCGCGTCGCAATCCAAGAAAACATCGACATAAATTTGTCCACATTCCCCTACATCAATATCGCCCAAGTCGAAGGTATAGGTATTGCCATCAACCGAAGTTGGTGTGACGGACGTACTGGTAATGCTCAAAAATGGGTCAAATTCGACGACCACTGAAGCATCTTCCGCGAGTGCCGTGCCCATATTGCAATAGTCAATATAGTAGTAACTGGCGAAGCAAGGACGCAAGAAAAAACTATTTACGGTCACATTCATCAGCGGACAATCAACGACGGCTTGTGTTCCGATTTCTATCTCGGCGGGGGTGTCGCTATCGATGGTCACGGGGTAAGAAGTTTGGCAAGACTCCCAATATTCGTTGGGTGCATTGACCAAAACGTTGTAGTCACCAGAGGGCGCTATGATGACGAAATTGCCGTCTTCGTTGACAACTTGAAGGTAATTATTGGTACCTTCTAACTCAACGCCCCAGTTGGGTGCAAGACTGCCAGCATCGTCGTTGAGGCAGTTTTCGTTGAGGTCGTTGAAGAACGTTCCAGTGATGGTATTGTAGTCAGCGGAAGAAGAACCGTCAAGGTCTCCCATTTTCACAGCGACAATGTCGATAGCCGTATCCTCTTGCAAATTTGCAACAGTCAATGGTTCAAAAATAGGTACAGACCAAGGATTGCCTGGATTCGTAAATTCAGCATCTGAACCGTAAAATTGCCAAGAATCGGTTGGAAAACTGTCGTCTTCACCTATGATTAGTTTCATTACCATGACCATATCCAAAGTAGTCATCGAACCAATACCACTACTAACATCCCCAGCCATCAATTGATAAGGACTTTCAGGGTTAATAATTCCGAGAATAATTGCTCGCATAATCATCACGTCCAACCAATTCACGCCATTTCCATAATCCAATGGAGACACCGGCACGACTTCCCCCGAATACCCCACAGGAGCATCGAATTCGTAATAGCCATCTGCGTCTGTTACGGTGCTTCCAAGGTTGGTTGCTTGCACAGTGACGCCCGAAACTGGTTCGCCACCGTATCGAGCCATTGTGCCCGAAATCGTTAGTTGAGCAGACAATTGTCCACTCAATAACATTAAAAATAAAAAAGAAAACGTTGTTAATATTCTGAATCGCATGGGAAAAAAATTTTATTAGCCGACCCCAGTTCGGCTGGTTAATTTTGCCACTCAACTGGGGTTGGGTGGTTATTTTATTTCACATTGCAAAGATGCGAGGGTTTTTAAGTTATTTCAAATACATTTTTGTACTTTTGTATAAACATTTTACATCAATTTTTATTTAAAAAACTGATTATCATATAATTATACTTATTTTCGTATAAAATAAATTTTCAAAATGCGCGACTCTCGACTCAATATTTTAATAAAAAAACTGACAAAAAAGGAAAAAACCAAGTTAAAGCAGTTTTTGGCGTCTCCTTTTTTTAACAAACGGGCAGATTTGCCGCAGTTATTTTTGCTTTTAGAAAAAGGTAAAGTTATCGAAAAAGAGGCGGCTTTCGCCAAAATTTACCCCAATACACCTTATAATGACGCTAAAATGCGGCTGTGCATGAGTTTGCTTTTTCAGCAAATTGAACAGTTTTTATTGGTGAATGATTATTTGAATGAGAACAACGATACGCAGCGCGCCAATCGCCTGATTAATATATATGTCGAAAAGGATTTGCCGAAACATACCGAGACTGCCGTCAAAAATGCAAAGATTACTTTAGACAATACGACCCTACGTAACGCTGATTTCTTTGATAAAAAACAAGAATTGGCGTATGATATTTTTCAAAATCACAACAATCAAACAGCCGAAACAGACCGTCAACTTCATGAGATTTCAAGCGCATTAGATGTGAGTTTTATTTTAAAAAAACTAAAATTAGCTTCTGTTAAAATCACGCTGCAATCAGTCTATGGCGTTGTGTCGGAAATTCATTTTTTGGAGGAATGTTTGACACACATTCAACAGCACGATTTATTAAAAGAACCAGCAGTTGCGGTCTATTTCCATAGTTTTCAGTTTTTAAAAAACCCAGAGAAAGTGACGCATTTTGAGCAATTTAAAACGCTGTTTTTTCAACATTATTCACGTTTTTCTGCATCAGAAATTAGCGATTTATTGATTGCGTCCATCAATTTTTGTATCAAACAATATCACTCTGGCAACCGCAATTTTCTGGAAAGTCACCTTGAACTGTATCAATTTGGTTTTAAAAATGAAATTTTCCTTGTCAATGGCGAATTATCGCGCTACACGTATCAAAATGCAGTAACTTTTGGACTGATTTTAAAAGCCTACGATTGGGTCAAGGACATTTTAGAGAATTATAAAAATTACTTACCCAAGCAGTTTAAAATCAGCACCTACAGCTTCAACGCTGCCCGTTTGTATTATGAGCAAAATGATAAAAACGAAGCCCTGACGCTGCTGCAAAAAGCGGATAGCCGCGATGTTTTATTAAGTTTAGCCGCCAAAATGTTACAATTACAAATTTATTATGAACTGGAGGAATTTGACCTTTTGCATTCACATATCAACGCGACGCGGACGTATATTCGACGAAAGAAAATCATGGGCTACCACCATGAAGTTTACTCCAATAGCTTGAAATTTGCGCAAAAATTAGTAGATTTGAATCCTTATGACAAAAACGAACGGAAACAGTTGAAAGCAGATATTATCGCGACGAAAATCTTGGCGGAACGGGAGTGGTGGTTACGGCAACTGGGTGACTAAACTTGGAAAAGTTCACTCTTTTGTAAAATCTACACTAATCTTTTTTACTTTTACAAAAAGGTTTCCCCGCCAAATGCCGTGACACACAAATTTGCTATTGTTTTCACAAAGGGAGTATGAGGGGCAAAAACGGTTTTGCAAAAACCGTTTTTGCCCCTCATACTCCCACCCGCGCTGCCGCAGGCAGCGCGCAGTTATTTTTATTGGAGGTCGAAAATTTACAATTTTCTCCCTCCATATATTTTATTTCACGGGTATCAAAGAACAATAAAAAATACAATCTATGCGCTTTTCATCAGTCAACCAATTCATCTTTACAATCGTTTTTCTTTGTTTTTCAAACCATCTTTTTAGTCAAATCGACCACTGGGAAACCGCAGTATTTGCCCACGACGATTGGCAATACAAAACAGGAGAAAGTGGATTTCCAACCAATTGGTACACCGAAAATTTCGACGATAGCAGCTGGGACACAGGTGAAGGGGGCTTCGGCTACGGCGATGGCGACGATGGCACGAATACAGGGTTTGCAGTCTCCGTTTTTCTCCGAAAAAAGTTTGATATTGTTGATATTTCAAAAATTGAGGCTTTTATTTTGAGCGCAGATTATGACGATGGTTTTGTGGCCTATTTGAATGGTGTAGAATTGGCACGCGCGAATCTGGGCGAAGCGGGCGAACTGACCCCTTACAATGAAAATCCGCCAACCGACCACGAAGCCAATTTATACGATGGTGAACAACCCGAATATTTCCATGTTGAAAATGTTGCTAATTTTTTGCAAAATGGTGAAAACACCTTAGCCATTCAAGTACATAATGTGACTAATTTTTCATCAGATTTATCCTCCAATTTTTACCTTTCACTCGGCATCAATGACGACACCAATGACTATCAGCCTAATCCAAATTGGTTCATTCCACCTTTTACATTTACGTCTTCCGACCTGCCACTTTTGGTTTTAAATACAGATGGGCAGGACATTGTGGACGACCCACGAATTACCGCACATTTGGGCATTATTGACAACGGGGCAATCGAAAGAAATTACCTCACTGACCCGTTCAATGGCTACGACGGGCAGATTTCTATTGAAATTCGAGGGGCATCTTCGCAGGGTTTTGATAAGAAGAATTATAGTTTTGAAACACAGAATTCGGACGGGTCAAATAACAACATTTCGCTACTTGGAATGCCCGCAGAAAACGATTGGGTGCTGCACGGACCATTTTCGGATAAAAGCCTGATGCGCAACACCTTAACTTATAAATTTGCCCGAAATATGGGACAATACGCGCCTCGAACGCGACACTGCGAACTCATCATCAACGGCGATTATAAGGGCTATTACGTCCTCATGGAACGCATCAAAATTGACGAGAATCGGCTTGATATTGCCAGCGTCAAACCCGAAGATATTGAAGGCGACGAGTTGACGGGTGGCTATCTTTTCCAAATTGACCGCGACAATCAGTGGCTGGATGATGGCTGGTATTCCAATTTTTGGCCATTTACTTTTTATGCCTTTGACGACCCAGATTATGACCAAATTAATGCGCCGCAGAAAGATTATATTGAAAATTACATTGCTGATTTTGAAGAGGCGATGAGTGCCCCCAATTTTGCACAATCTTATGAAAATTGGATTGATGTATCCTCCTTTATCGACTACGTTTTGGCCTTAGAAATTGCGAAAGAAATTGACGCCTACCGCCTTAGTTTTTTCATGCACAAAAAGAAAGACAGCAACGGCGGAAAACTACATTTAGGCCCTATATGGGACATCAATTTAGGCTACGCCAATTTTGATTATAGCTGCGATAATTCGCCCGAAGGCTGGTCGTATGATTGGCACACTGTCTGCAATCAGCAGGCATTTTGGTTGAAAAAAATCGTGAATATTCCGAGTGTTCGCAATCGAATGAATTGTCGGTGGACGGAGTTGCGCGAGGACGTTTTGGCGACCGCTACCCTACTGGATTATATTGACAATACCACAGTAACAATTGATGAAGCGCAAGGTCGAAACTTTGAACGTTGGCCAATATTAGGAGAGGACGTTTGGCCCAATGATTTTGTAGGCGATACTTACCAAAGTGAGGTTAATTTTTTGAAAAACTGGCTGTCTGACCGCTTGGATTGGATGGATGCGAATATGGGCGGAGATTGTTCGTTGGTTAGCGTTGAGGATGACTTGAATACGGCTTTTACGACGCAGGTTTTTCCAAATCCATTTGAATCAGAAATTAATGTTTTAGTGGAAGGTCAATCTTTTAAAAATGGAGAAATTCGAGTACTGAATACGCTGGGGCAGGTTGTTTTAACAGAGGAAATTCAGACGAATAAATCGCTTGTTTTGACGAGTGAACATTTGCCGAAAGGGGTTTATGTTTATGAAATTTGGGTGGAGAATGTACGGATGGAAACGGCTTCTTTGGTTAAATTTTAGGTTGAATCTATGAGATTTTTTGAGATAATATTTAATGTGTTCCAAAAAATAGATTCTTTGACAATTTTTGCAATTTGTTGGTTTTTCAATGCAATTACTGTCCGCACCACAGACTTTTTTCTGTAGATGGAGCAAAAAATATTTTTACTGAAAAATATTTTTTGCTCCATCTACAGAAACTAACCTCGTGGTGCGGACGGTCAGTAATTGCATTGAAAAACTAAATCATTCGAGTCCCTTAGGAACGCTGAATTAATAAACTAAGATTCTTGAGAGAGGGGTTTTGTTCATAGTTTTTACTTTAAAAGTGCGATTTATGTTGATATAATGAGCATTTTTAAAGTGGAAAATATGGACTAAATATCCTCTCAAGAATCTTAGTTTATTAGTTGAGCGTTCCTAACTTATATATTCCTTTTTTTTAAGCTGTCAAAAAACCAAAAATCGAACTCATCATTCTTTTCTCTATGCATTTTTTTTTGCAAAAAAACTATCAATATTCCAATGCGGCACTAACCACACTCCACTAATCACTCCGTCCATCCCGATTCGTATAAATTGAATTCGCCTGCTGCGTCCCAAATAGCAACACATCCTGCACATTCACATGCTTCGGTCGGGTCGCCACAAAGTAAATCACCTCCGCTACATCGCGCGCCGTCAATGGATTAAAATCTTCGTAAATCTTCGCCTTTTCCCCATCGCCATCATAGCGCACGAGTGAAAATTCCGTCTCTTCCACCATGCCTGGCGCGACCTGACTCACCCGCACATTATGCGTATGCAAGTCAATCCGCATGGCTCGCGTCAGCGCATCCACGGCGTGTTTAGTCGCGCAATAAACATTACCACCAGGGTAAACTTCCTTGCCCGCACTCGACGCAATATTGATGATATGCCCTTCCCGATTCGAGACCATGTGCGGCACAATCGCGCGGGTCATATACAGCAAACCTTTGATATTGGTGTCAATCATTTGTTCCCAATGGTGCAAATCACCTTCGTGGATTGGTCCCGTGCCTTTCGCCAAACCTGCATTATTGAGTAGAATATCAATTTCGCGCCATTCTGATTCCAAGGAGTCGATGGCCGCTTGCACTTCGTCCACATTTCGGACATCAAACGTTAGCGTTTTGACTTTGGAGTTAAAGCGAGTTTCAAAATCTTCTTTCAGCGCGTTCAATCGTTCTGCACGGCGCCCCGTCATGATGATTTGATAGCCATTTTCGGCAAAAATCTCGGCGGTAGCACGCCCAATTCCAGAGGTTGCGCCCGTGATTAAAATCGTTTTACCAACAGGTTTTGGCATCGCTGGAACGGCAGCTACGGGTGCTTCCCGAATTTCTTCTTCGTACAAATCCTCCATGGCGTCATTTGCCGCATCTTCTCCAAATTCAGCGTCCAATTCCCCGAGGATTTGGTTTTTCATCGCTGCATTTTGCTCCGCAATGTTCGCCATTTTTGCTTCCAAACGTGCCATGTCCCGCGCCAATTCTGCATCTTCTGGACTGTCTTCCGTTGCCAAAGGAATCGCCTCTTCGACGTTGCCAATTAGTTCATACTTAAAAGCTTCATCGTTGTCTGGCGTTTTCAACTCAGGGTTGATGTCCACCGCTTTTTGATAATAAATATTCGCCAAAGCGCGGTCATTTAACCGATGGTATAAAATCGCCAAATCGTAATTTGCAAAGGGATGTTCGGGTTGAACATTGAGTACTTTTTTGAAATATTTGACGGCTTTCAAATGATTTTCAAAATGCTCATTCATCAAAATCCCCAAGCGATAATGAGCGTCCGCATTGAGTTTATTTTTCTTAATTGCTTTTTTAAAATATGCGGCAGCTTCCTCTTTTTGGTCATCAAAATGCAGATTGGTAATGATGCCGAGGCGGTAATAAATTTCTGGAAAATCATCGTTGAGAGCCGCTACTTTTTCATAATAATTTCGCGCCATCAAGTAATCCTTGTGCATCTCCGACAACTCCCCCAACAAAAAGTAGGCTTCTTCATTTTGTTGGTCAAAACCCAGCAAAATTTCCAACTGTCGCGTCGCACCTCCGAAGTCATTTTTGTGTTTCGCCAATGCCAAAGCATACTGAAATCGCAAATCTGAATTTTCTGGAGTCTGCACTACTCCATCTTCCAAAACCGCCAAACCACCATCCCAATCTTCCGCTTCAAAATACTGGTAAGCGCGGCTAATCAAGGTGTCCGTTTGCACATAAATTTCGTCTTCATCGTCTTCTTCAAAAATATCAGCAAAATCGTCTTCCGCTTCATCCGTTTCTATGACTTCTTCCTCTGATTCAGGGTCAACTTTAGTCGCTGTGGCTGCTTCTGCCGCCTGCATTTCTTCCGCTTCCACCTCCGCGACCAATCGCATCAATTCTTCATCTTTTATATCACCTTCATCTACTTCAAAATACTTTACCGCGACTGCTTCTAATTCATTTTCTTCAAACAAATCAGTTATTTCATCCGCATTTTCCGTTACTTCTTCCGTCGCATCAGCTAGCACACTAAGAGATTCATCTTCATTGAAAATTTCATCAATCACCGCCTCATCTTGCGTCTGATTGTCTTCCAAAATATTCAACAAATCCGACAATTCTTCCTCATCATTTTGTTCCAAATCATTCGCTTCCCGCACTTCTTCTTCAATCACTTCCTCCACAATTTGATTTAATTCATTCATCGAAACCCCCACATCGTTCCCTTCCCCTTCTTCCACCAAATCTTCCAAATCGCCCACTTCTTCGTCCTCAAATTCTATATCATCCTCATCTATTTCACCATAAGCGTCAATGGCATTAATAAAATCATCTTCGGGATTCGCAATTTTTGTCGTTGTCGATTCTTCCTTCGTCGTCAACAATTCCATGCCTGGCAAGGTGCTTAAATCAACCAGAGGAATATCATCTTCGATGTCCTCAGTTTCCTCTTTTTCATTCTCTGCCAATAATGCTTCTGAGGATGCCTGAATGATGTCCACCAAAGATTGGTTTTCCTTTGCTGCTGTTATATCTTTACTCACAATAGGTTCATTATCAACAGTTTCCTCTTTTTCTTTAGAACGGTCAGGCACAACGGCAGGTACAAAAACAGGAATGTCGTCCACTTCTTCAACTACAACTATTTCTTCTTTTCTTATGCCATTTGAAGGTCCTTCTGGCACAACTTCGGGTACGAAAGTTGGGATTTCATCCGCTTCCATAGCTAGCTCATTGGCAACTTTTGATTCTTCTTTTTTAACTCCATTTCTCGAACGCTCAGGTACGACCGCTGGCACAAAAACAGGAATTTCATCTTCCGCTTTTCCTGTAACTTCTTCGGCAACAACTGCTGCTTCCTGCGACACGATTGGAGGCTCAAAAACGGGAATATCTTCCGTTTTTTCTTCTACTTTCGATTGCGCAAATCGTTCGTTGATGGTTTTAAATTCCTCTTTCGGAGGCACAACTGGCGCAGGTGTATCCGCAATTGGTTCGACCTCCGGAACTGTTGATGCAACTACTGATGCCCCCCTGCTAATTTGATGTTTCGATTGATACGCTGCAAGTCCCGCTTCATCTTTGGCAAATTGAAAAAACGCCACATAGCCGCTTGCACTCAACTCTTCAAGATTCTCTGGATTACTCGTTTTCAAAAATCGCAAATATTCACCAATCTCCGCCGAAATATTTTTCACCACTTGCAGTTGGATACTCAAAGCAGGCTCATTTTTCAAAGGCACAGTTCGTCGTTTTTTCCGCAACAATAAATATTGGTCTTGCCAATAATTCATATACTTAATCACGTCGCTCACCCGCTGAAAAATTGTCGGGTAACTGATGATTTCGCCCGTCTCCAAATTCGTCTCTTTCCCGTCCACGACAACCGGCAACAGCAAGTTCAAATTCATCATTTTTCGCGTCCAACTCATGGCATCTTCCATGCAGTTCGGCGATTTAAAAAATTGTCACCCAACAATAAAACAGCAGGCAATGCCGTTTCCAAAATTTGCTCCCCAATAGCAGTGTCCGAGCTATCCAAATGCTTGAAGGAATAGCCAAACGGTGAAAGTTGTCTGTCAATTTTTTGAGCAGCGTCCTGATTGTCAGGATGATAGACTAAAACCAATTTCTTTCGACTCATTTCTTGTTGTTTACGTATTGCGTGTTTATGACTTGGATTGACTTGTCGTAGTGTACCGCAAACCTCTGGTTTGCGCAGTTAATTTTCACACAAATCAGAGGTTTATGGTACACTAAATTATCCATCCACTTTATCTGTCTCTTTTTCGTTTAAAAGCTCGTTTAAAAATTCATCAAAATCTTTTGAAAAATGGTCAAACTGGCTCGTCGCTGGCCCTTCAAACCCCGTATGAATCCGTCGAACTTTATTGTTTCTATCCAAAAAAATCATGGTTGGATAAGACAAAATATGATTCAACATCGGCAGTTTTTCGGCAGCTTGTTTTTTATTATAATAGCCCGCATAGACCATTTCGTAAGGCATGTCAAAATGCTTTTTATAAATATTAACCGCATTGTCGCCCTTGTCTTTTTCTTTGTACTTTTCAAAAGCCAGAGCAATAACTTCCAAATCTGGATGGTTGTTTTTCTTAAAATAATCCACCAAAAAGGTCGTTTCGTCGCGGCAATTGGGACACCAAGTTCCCAATATTTGCACGATTTTCACCTTGTTTTGATATTCAGGATTGTCCAAAGAAATCATTTTCCCATTGGGGTTTTCAAACGCAAATTCAACCGATTCGTAGCCTTCTTTTAAAAAGGTCAAGGAATCTGGTGAACCCAATTTTGCATCATTATTTTTGGTAGCCTCCCACATTGTCCGATAATGCTTACCCGAACGGAATGAACCAATAATCGTGCTATCTTCTTGCAATTTTCCTTCAAACAAAAAGGCGTGGTGAACCATCAAAACAGGACAAATACATTTTATTGTCTTGCACCGTTCCTTCCAAAAATCGGTAATCGCCCGTTTCTGTCCGAAAAGTCCCCGCCAAATGGTTGCCATTCATTTCAAATTCTCCGATTGCCGAGTAGGGTTCTTCGCCTTCTGATAAGCCAAAAGTTGTTTTCCACTTCCCTGTCACATCCATTTTCGGCGTTTTTTTCAAGCCTGTAAAACGGTGTCCTTTACCATGTGTGGCCACAAACGGAATTTTTATAATCGCCTTTCGCTGGCACATAGTAAAATCCTTCCATCAAGTTGCCTTCCACCCAAGCCGTAATGTACGTTTCGTACAAGGGAAAATTAATGCGAATCGAATCCATCGCCCGTTCTTTTCCGCGTCCAAACGTGATGTCTGTTACTTTAATGCGCTCTTCACCGTTGATGATTTCGATGTGGAATTTAGTATCATCCTCGTAAATTACGTCAAAAATTGAACGGCAATTCACCCAACGTTACTTCTTCAAATTGCATGTTCATTTTCTCAGGCAGCGGCTTACCCTCGGGGTTGGGCGTGATTGGATTATCGACCAATTTTAGTACGGCGCGCCACTTTCCTGGGGCAACTTTCGTATAGCGATTTTCCATTTCAAAACAGCCTGTAATAAAGACTATTGCCAATAAAATTCCAGTAATTCCAGCCAATGACTGAAAAATATTTTCATTATTTTTCATATAATAATTTAAAAGATTTGATTTTTAAACAGCGTTAATTGTCAACTGTTTAAAAGTCGCCCTTCTTAGTGTTTGTTTTTTTGAAAAAGGAAAAATCCTGCTAATCTCTGAATGTGTAGGGCAGAGATTTTGTTCAAAACAGCGTTCGTTGTGTAGTTGTTTCTCGAAAAGTAGGTCTAATTCTTTGAAAAAAATCAACGCTAAATTTGTTTGTTTTAGCGCGATATTGTTCCGTTGGCCAAAATTAGGATATTGTTTGTCAAAAAAATAATTTAAAGGGAGATATTTCGACCTAAGCGGTCGGTTTCCCCGACCGCTTAGGTCGAAGTGTGCTTATTCCACTAAATTATCATACACTTGCACCATTTTAAAATTCGCTTTTTGCGCCTCCACAAAATATCGGTGAATTGGGTCAATTTGGTATGCAGCTTGAGCTGCGGTGTCCTTAAAATGAATGATTAATGCGTAGTCGTAAGAGTTGTCCACAATCTCTCGGGGCGTACCCGCAGCAGGGCCGATGTAGCAATTTTCGATGTGTGAAATTCGCTTTAAGGATGCCATATCCTTTTCAAATTGTTGGATAGTCGCTTCCGATAAGTCATCTTTCAACCAAAGAAATACGCTGTGGATAAAGCCAGGTTTTGCCGCAGATTTTGGCTTTTTAGCTTCCGCCAATTCCGCTTTTAGCGTTTCAATTTGGGCAGTGGCTTCTGCGAGTTGGCTTTGCATTTCTGTATTTTGACAAGAAAAAAAAGTGAGGAATACGAATAGGAAAGTGAGTTGTTTCATGTTCTTTTTTTGCGACAAAATAGAGATTGTTTTTGAAAAATAAAAATGAAGGGCGCGTGAAACCTACACGGTCGGGGAAACCGACTGCGTAGGGCAGGTGGAGTTAACCATTTTTTGTAAAAAAGGTAGATTTGCGATACTCCCACAAGGTTTTTACAATAAAAACATGCGACACAAAAACCAATGGAATAAAAGTGGTCAAAACGCCGAACAATCGAGTGTCTAATTTATTGACATTTTGCACCAATAAAGGCATATCAAAAAGCGTCGCCATCCCTAAATCGGACAAACCCCAAACGCTAAAAATGATGATGACAATATGCGCGTATTTCCAGCGTCGATACAAGGCGGTCAGGGTCAACATGGCCAGTAAACTCGCACCAATATCCCCCGCTGCCAAGCGAAAAATGTGTGCTTTCGGTAGAATAGAATACGCCGTCGTCAAGCCCGGAATCAACAGCGACATCGACATATATCGAAACAAATGAATCGCAACCAAAGGCTTCAAAATCTCATAAATATCCAACTCTTTTTCCTTAACTTTGGGAAAGTAAAGCACGCCCAAAATGAACCGCCAAGAGATAGACCCGAGGATAAAAGTTAGTGGCAATAAAAGACCTTGATGAAGCATGAACGGGTGATTTATGTTTAGAATAAGCTGGTAGTCAAATGGTTACGTGATGGATTTTTCAGACATTATCAAAATAAAGGCGAAGGTAGGGTTTATTTTTACAAGGGTTTATAAAAAATGGTTATTTTGCGGCAAAAACTCTTGCTAACAAAATTTTATATGAAAAAGAATCTATCCTTCGTCGCTTTATTTTTACTATTAAATATCGCCACCTTCGCCCAATCCAAACTTGAAAACACCTTAAAAGCAAGCCTCCAAAAACAAGCCACCGCGTGGAACAAGGGCAATATCGACGCCTTCATGGAAGCCTACTGGAAATCCGATAAACTCCAATTTATTGGGAGCAAAAAGGTAACTTACGGCTGGCAAAATACCTTAGACAATTATAAAAAAGGCTACCCCGATAAAGCAACGATGGGACAATTGACTTTTGAAGTGATTGACATCAAAAAATTAGGTCGAAAATCGGCTTCGCTGACTGGAAAATGGATGCTAAAACGCGATGCCGATAAAGGCGATGTGGGCGGTCATTTCTTACTACTATGGCGGAAAGTTAAAGGTGAATGGGTGATTGTGGCGGATTGTACGAATTAAAGTCGGATTTCAGACTTGCTAAGTTTCCAAAACTTAGTAAGTCTCTACCCTAAGGAACGATGAAAAAATAACTTCACGATTTCCCAAGTGGTTCTTTTGCCCTTATTTTCCACTTTTAAAACAGTCACTATGTATAGATAACTCCTATTTTAAAAGTAAAAACTAAGACCAAAATAATCGTTGTCAAATCGTTAACTTATTCTTTCATCGTTACTAAGTGAAACGAATTCAAATATTAAAACCAAAGAATTATGTTTCCAAATGCTGAAATAGAGCGTCCTAAAAATGATTTTCAATTTTATAAATGGGCCTTACTCACGCCCATGCGTTTATCCAATTATACGAAATCTTTATCCGAAAGAACGAAGCTATTTAGGTATGTTTTGTTCTTTTTAAAAATTAGTGTGCTACTGATAGCATGGTGTGCGGTTGTGCTGTTTTTATTACAAAAAGGGCTTTCGACCGCCAGTTTTGAGCAGCTTTATAATCTGGGTGAAGCAGGCAATTCGCCAAGTTTTGCTGGAGATTTTGAGCAGTTTTCTTATTTATTGGTGCTCAGCGTTAAGGAGTTTTTTCCACTATTGCTTATTGGGTTTGGCTTTGGATTGATTCATGCTTACCTCTTCAGTACAATATGGTTTGTTGCCTCTTTAAAATCAATCAAAATGGAGAATTTATCGGCTCAATTTTATTTTGATATAGTAGATGCCTACCGTCAAGTAGGAGGGATGGGCATAGCCTCTTTTTTTCTGATTCCTTTTCTTGGTGGGTACTTTCATCCCTTACTGTTAGCTGGACTTTATGGTTTAACTTGTGCAGTTTATTTTGCTTTAACGTACAAACCTGGCTCAACAACAAAAGACATCTACAGTAATTTTATTCTTATTGCACTTATTGTTTTCTATTCGCTTTCAATGATAGAAGCTTTACTCATGATGATAATTTATATTAGTGGATTCTTCCTAATCAACCGCGTTTTGTTGCTGCGTTGGGTACAGAAAGCGAATGAGGACATTGGGGTGACGTATTAAATCAAGGGATTTCAAATTCTAAATTTTCAAAAAATCAAAATCAAAAAATAGCACGGTAGCCTCTTTTGATTTTCATTTCAATTTTGATTTTGATTAATTTTTATTAGCAATTTTCAATTGTTAAATCAACTCACCTCCGCCGCCACTTTATTTAACCGAATAATCCCCACCGCATTAAACACCCGAATAATGCCATAAACAGGGTCTAATTCAAACCATCGAAAACCAAAATTTGGGTTGCTTCCGCGCTTGTGGTGATTGTTGTGGTAGCTTTCGCCCAGCATCAAAAAGTCCAGTGGGAGCAGATTTTTAGAGGTATTGTTGACTTCAAAATTGGTGTATCCATATTTGTGTGCAAACCAATTAATGACTGCCCCGTGAATCGGTCCCATCAAAAAATGAATCGGCAACAGCAAATACATCCACGGCTGCGTCGCGAAAATCATGTAAAATCCGATATAAAATAACCCCCAAAATATCCGTGACCCCCAGTGTCCTGCCATCGCATCGAAGGCTCTCCATTCGGGCATATCTTTCGTGAATTGCGGTTCAACTTCTACTCGTCCGAACAAAATATTATTGTAAACATCGCGAGTTCGCAACATCATTTTCATCATCGTCTCATCGTAGCTTGGCGAATGCGGGTCTAATTCCGTGTCCGTGTAAGCGTGATGCTGCCGATGTAGCACACCATATACATAAGGACTCAAATACGACGAACCCTGCCCTATCCACGAGCCGACGAAAAAGATTTTTTCCCACGTTTTTGACATACTAAACATCTGATGTGCCGCATAGCGGTGGTGAAAAAACGTTTGAAAAAACAAGGAAAAATACCAATGAAAAATAAGAAATAGGATGATTATCATAAGACAGTTAACGATTGAAGGTACAGGGCGCACGGTGGGTTGATGGGCTGATTTTCATTTGAAAGTGGCTGATCTGTACCGTTTAAAAATGTAAAGGTAAGAAGAAATTAAAGAATGTTCATTTGAGGGCAGAATTGGCTATAGGGCTTTCTCATAAAAAAAAAGTAGATGCGGAGCAGCAAAATCCAAGCTATAACAAGGATTAGAAAGTGCTCCCCGATACATCGGGATTTGCAACCTTTAGGTTTTTCAAAGGGAAATGGTGGAATTTTTTTATTTTCCACCATTTCCCTTTGAAAAACCAATTGAGCTGGGCCTCCCCGTATAGACTCGAATTTTAGTATGAAAACCAATCGTTTTCGGCTCAACGTGAACTATAATATTTTTATGAGAGAACCCTTTAATTGGCTATTTCTATTTCAAAATAATAAATATCGTTCTTTATTCACGCTCTGTCCGCCCGCACCATGAGATTGATATTTATAGATGGAGCAAAAAACTGCTCAATAAAACCAATAGTCCACATTTTCTATCTGTTCACATTTCAGTAAAAAAACGTCCACATTCCTAAATGTGAACGAAATAACCTTTACAAACCCCTAATTTTGCTGCCATATTCATCTCATAAGGATTAAGAAAATAATAATTCTACTAAAAACATTAGTTATGAAAAAATTAGCTTTCATCACCGCGATTTTCACCTTCTTTTTTACTTTAAATATGGTAGCGCAAGATAAAACCGATGCCGAAATTGCTGCTGACCATCCACTACCGGGCGACAATTTTAGCTTGGAAGGTGCTTTGGCTTTATTTAAAAAATCGAAAAATTTAGCAGATTTTGAAAAAGCATTAAATGACAAAAAGAATAATGTCAATAATTTGGATTTGGACAGCGATGGCAAAGTGGATTTTGTGCAAGTGACAGACGAAATGAAAGACAAAGCCCACGCTATCGTACTACATGTGGCAATTAGCAAAAAGGAAAATCAGGACGTTGCCGTGATTCAATTGGAGCAGAAAGGCGATAAAAATGCCATCGTGCAAATTGTCGGTGACAAAGATGTGTATGGCGAGGAAAAAATCGTAGAACCTACCGATGAAAAAGGGGCGCAAGGTGGCAAAGGTGGCCCATCGGTCGATATGGAAACAAGTTATGTGGTCGTCAATGTTTGGGGCTGGCCATCGGTTCAGTATGTCTATGCACCCGTTTATACGCCGTATGTATCGCCGTATGCGTATGGGGCTTATCCGACTTGGTATTTGGTTTGGGCGCCATTGACTTATGCGCTTTTCTACCCGCATACGACCGTTTACCATGCGACTTATGTGGTGACGCCAGTGCATAGAACGACCGTTTCTGCAACGATTTATGCACCACATCGACAAACAACAACTGTAGTGCGAACAACGACGCACAAACAAACTGTTGTCCGTACTAATAATGGTTACCGGGTTGGGACAAAGAAAACAACGACCATCAGCGGCCCAAACAATACTTACTCTCGTACTAAAACTCGAACAGGACATATCAACACCAATAATGGAAATGTCAGAACCCGTAGCCGAACCACTCGGACGCGGACACCCCGAAGAGGCGGAAGATTTTAGTAGATAGCGATGAATACATAGGCATCTGATTCGCTTTGCGGTTGGATGCCCTCATTGCTTTCTTTTTAAGAAATAAGTTTTTATTTCTATAATCAAAATCCAATAGCGATGCATTGCTATTGGATTTTTTCATTTAATAAAAACTACTTAATAAATTGATAGTCAAGTGTTTAAAATTTGAATTAAAATGCACTTTTAAACATTGAAAGCGACGCCTTTATTTCTAAATATTTACTTAAAAAAACAGCACTTTTTTATCCCATCCCTTGAAGTTCTCCTCACAATAGCCTAAATTTACCGCCGTAATCCATCAATTTTTTTTAAAATTAGAATGACAAAGAGGGAAACTACACAAAATCGGCGAGGCTGATTCACCCCAAATTGAATTGAGTTTGTATTTGATTACGTCAATTCGTCATTCAACTAAACATGCTACCATGAAATTTTTTGCAAGTGTTTTAATCCTCAACCTATTCTTTTCCGTCAGTCTGATTGCACAGCAGGAAGAAGTCGGAATTGCCTCTTATTATTCAGATAAGTTTCACGGAAAACCCACTGCCAGCGGTGAGTTGTATAATAAAAATGACATGACGGGCGCGCACAAAACGCTGCCATTTGGTTCAATTGTCAAGGTAACACGCATGGATAATGGGAAATCTGTACGGGTAAAAATTACTGACCGAGGACCGTTTATTAGTGGTCGGATTGTCGAGATTTCGCGCGCAGCAGCAGAACGCATCGGCTTAGTGAAAGCAGGCGTGGCAGAAGTGAGATTGGACATTGTGAAGGAATTGGCGGAACCAGCAGTCGCTACTGCACCAGCCATAGCTCCAAAACCAAAACCTGCTCCAACAGAAACCGTAACGCCAAAAGTAGCGGAAGCGACCAAAAAAGAAACCGCTAAACCAGCAGAGAAAAAAGCAACAGCTAAAACGGCGGAAGTTGCAAAAGCAGCAGAAACAAAAAAAGCAACTCCTCCAATCAAAGAAACACCCAAAACTGCCATCGCTGCCAAAAGTACCGTCGCTGACCGAATGACTCTCGTAAGAGGTGCAGAATATCAGCCGTATGGTTTGTACAGCGTGCAATTGAAAAAGCCAGCCCGAGAAGGTTATGGTGTGCAAGTGGCTTCATTGGGTACGATTGACGGGGCTTTTCGCAAGATTGCAGAATTGCAGGGACAATGGTTTGACAATATTTTGATGAATATGGAAAAAGGAAAAGATGGCGAAAAAGTCTATAAAATCATTCTCGGCCCATTCGATGACCAAGCATCTGCGACGGCTTACAACAAGAGTTTGAAGAAGAAGAAAATGAAGGGATTTGTGGTGAGTTTGGCGGAAGCGGAAGTAGCGACGCCAAAGAAATAATTGACTAATTTCTAAGCAGCAAACGGCAACTACAAATCAATGTAGCTGCCGTTTTTTTTTGATTTTTTTGAGCCTATCATTTTCGGTTACAGAGTCTCTTAGCCAATTTCTAAATTAGAGAAAGACCGGGTTACACAATACCAATAAATTTTTATGCACCCGATAATTTTCAAGCTGCTAATTTTAATTAGGAACGCGAATTAAATAAATTCAGATTTTTGAGAGAGAGAGTTTGGTCTTAGTTTTTGCTTTGAAAGTGCGATTTATGTTAGCGCAGCGATATAATGAGCATTTTTAAAGTAAAAACTATGAACAAAACCCCTCTCTCAAGAATCTTAGTTTATTAATTCAGCGTTCCTTAGAGTGTTCACTTATAAGTGAAAAGCAGTTTGGGTAGTGCTTAAAAAAAGAATTTGCGGCAAACCAGCAATTAAAAAATCACTTTTTCACCGCAAATACGCAAGCTACTAATTCAAAGTTAGGTGTCTCATAAATTTCTTTCATTTGGCTTTTCTATAAGATTGGTCTTTTGGGAGAGCTATTTTTAGAGTTGATGATACAAATATAGGCAGGAAATCACTTTACTAAATGGTAGAAATGATGAATGGATAGGTTTAACTGATAAATGGTAAAATTGACGGTATCAATGTACTAATCTGGCGCAAAAATCTTCACAATCACCTTCGTCCCCGTGCCTTGCCCCTTGCCGTCTTCGAGGTCAACGATGAACACTTCATTGTCGGAATGCAGCATTTTAATCCGTTTTTCGGTGATGCCAATGCCCATTGAATCGTGCTTTTTATTTTCTTTGCGTGCCTCGGCTTTTTTGCGACCGATGCCATTGTCTTCGATTTCGCAGAGGACAAAATCGTCTTTTCTAAAAACATTAATGATGAGTTTATTGTCTTTATCCGACTTGGGCATGAGTCCATGCCATATCGCATTTTCGACGAAAGGCTGCAAAATCAGCGGTGGGATGCGCACATAACTTTTATCGACGGTTCTATCGACGTTAATTTGAGATTTGAAGCTGCCTGTAAAGCGCAAGGCTTCCAATTCTATGTACAATTCTAGGGCTTCCAACTCGTTTTTGAGCAAAATGGATTTCTTTTCAGAATTAGACAAAATCGTGCGAAGTAAATTTGAAAATTTTGTCAAATACACTATCGCTTGATTGACTTCCTGCTTGATAATAATGCTTTTGATGGAGTTCATGGCATTGAACAAAAAGTGCGGATTCATCTGAGCGCGCAGAGCTTTGAGTTCATTTTCGGCCACTTGGCGTTCGAGTTGTGCCAAAGCCGTTTTCTTCGCCTGCGCTTCTCGGATTTTACCAATGCGGAAACGATAAATACCGTAAGCAAGTGCAGCAACTATGAACGCATACAAAAAATAAAAATACCAAACATCCCAGAAAGGAGGCTTGATTTTTATATTCAAACGCTTAACCAGACTCACGATTCCTGCAGCGTTTTGCGCTTTTATTTCCAAACAATATTTTCCTTTTGGAATTTTAGTAAAACGGATGGGTTCGCCAATATTACTCGTCAACCACTCATCTTCGTAATTGGTTAATCGATACGTTATTTTGGTTTTTGCAGGTTTATAAAAACCAATAGAAGCAACTTCAAACAATAGTGTATTTTGATTATTTTCTAGGATAACTTGCGTTTTTGCATCAATTTCATTGACTTTTGTGCGGTTATTAATCGTCAAATTATCCAAATAAATTCGCGGCATTTCAGGATATGGTTTAATTTTTTGTGGGTCGAACTTCACACCGCAATTGTTATTCCCCAACCAAATATGCTGTTTGGAATCAATCAATCCATTGTCGTACATAGAAAAAACATTCCCAGAGATTCCGTCTTCCTTATCAAAGTGCAGCAGTTCATTTGTCTTGAGTGAAAAGCGAAAAAGCCCTTTATTCGTCCCCAACCAAAGCATTCCTTTGCTATCTTCGATAACACTATAAACAGCGTCGAGTATGATTCTATCGTTTTTCACCTCAAGGTGCTGAATGGTTGTATCGTTCGTGATTTTGTATAATCCTTTTGCTGTTGCTGCCCAGATGGTGTTGGGTAATATTTTACTTTCAAAAAAATTATAAAACTCGGGAAGATTCTCCCTTTTATCTATCAATTTTAGTCCATCATTGGTCGCCTTATAGACCCATAAAGCAGCAGCTTTGTATGGTAGATATACTGTTTTTGTGGTTATAGAAAAAATTTGGAGGAAATTAAAATCATTCTGGTCTTTGAATTCTTCACAATCTTTCAACCTAAAACGCTCATCTTTGCCCTTCACCAATTCTTTAATTCCTTTATTGGTACTGGCTAAGATTCTATTGGGATAAACAACATTTAGAAAGCGAAAAGAAAAATTTTGAGGATTATCAATCCGGACTTTCTTACCATTTGGCAAGATATGAAAGATTTCTTCGGTGGTCACAACAAACATATTTCCCGCCTCATCTTTTTTGATTTGCCAAAGGTTAGCATTTTTAAACCCAGAATTAAACTGCTGATTATCAACAACTTGCTTTCCATTTTCATTAACAACAATAACACCATTGTCCTTAGTTCCTACCCAAATTCTATGACTGTCATCTTCTGCAACAGACTTGATTTCTTCTTTACTTGAAAAAAAACTATCCAAAGGGCAGTCAAACGTATTTTCAAAAAGATAGGCATAATTCACGCTCACATTGCGCGAACTCGTCCAAACATAATCATTTATCAGATATAATTCTCGCGGCAAATTCGTGCTTAAACTATATGGAGCATCAGGATTAGCGCGCCAATTTTTTTCAAAATTATCAGTCCGCCAATCGTATATCCAAAGCCCTTGTCCAGTTGTAGAAACAAAGAGCTTAGAGTCGTCAATTTTTACTCCATCCCAGAAGGTAGCTTCTATTGGATTTTCGATAATTTTATAATCTTCTTGTATCTTTTCATCATATAAAATGAGGTTTCCTTCAGAAAAAAGCAACCATTTACTGCCTTCTAAATGAATGGACTTTTGTACTCGTTGGAGTTTCGGCAATACCTGTTTTTTTTCTACAATTTGTGTATCTTGAAAATAAAAAACTTCAAGCCCATTTTGATTAAACCAAGGCGCAGCGACCATCTTTTCCAAACCATTTTCGGCACTAAATATTGGACTAAATTGCATTCCTCCCGTCTGCGTTTCATAACATTTATATTCTTTTGGGTTCTTAATATTCAACCAATAAATATCATCATTTCCACGAAACCACAGTCTATTGTTCAAAGAATCCAAGCAAATAACCCGATACCCACTTTGTAATGGTTCTTTATCTTTATTAAGTATCGGAAAAGTGACCAATGAATCCAATGCCCGGACATATTTATTAATAGCAGCATAAGTGCTAAACCAAATATCACTATTTTTATCTTCAAAAAAATTGGATTGGATATTTTCTCCAGTCAATCCTTTATCTGCGCGATAAGGCTTAATAAATTGACCGTCAAACCGATTAAGTCCATTAATAGAACTAATCCAAACAAAGCCTTTACTGTCTTGAAAAATAAAACTGTTATATCGGTTGCCTGTTAACCCATTTTCCAATCCTATTTTTCTAAACAGTAAATTGATTTCTTCGGACTCTTCCACCCTATTTTGTCCAAAGGCAGTCCCTGCCAATAGCAGAAAAAGTAGTGGATAAAATAAGCCAAGTAATCGATTTTTTTTCTTCATTTTGCCGATGGTAAAAGAATTTCTAATGCTGCCCGCCTTCACCAACATCTCCCCACCAAGGCGGACAAGGCAATGCCATTATTACATCGGGTTTGAGTTGGTCTGTATTCGTTTTATTATCCGTTTCTGCTTTCAATGTTCCATAAACGGTGGATTGACCATTAGTTGCCGAACGGTAATCCAACTGCCCGATTCCATAATCAATGCAACTCCCTGAAACTGTAATTTCGTTTGCATTAAACAAAATAGCCTTTAATTCCTGCTTATTCATCAACACAAAATCGACATTTTTCCAGTGCTGATAATCGCAAAAAAGCAAGTCCATATCCGTTCCATTAAATGGTGTAAAAGTTTGATTGCCATTCACTTGATGCACAAATCTGACATGATTAATCGCTGGTTGATTAGACGTACTTCTCACAAATTTATCCCCTACATTTTCATCGAAATAAATGCGGTCAATATGAAAAACCCGACTACTCAATTCATACGCAACTCGCTGTTGCAAATCATCTGGGTTGTAGTTTGGCGGCGGTGCAGGTTTGTAGAATGCCAGCCCAATAAGTTTATCTTCTGAATAGGTGTGACCACTAGCGTCTGTGAAAGACATATTGAGTAGCGTTTCTAAATCCGTAGCGGTGTAAACAATTCCTAAATTGGTCATAATGAAAGTTTTTGTTGTTAAAATCTGAGTTATTTGCCCTGTTATTTAAATAGCAATATCCCCCAAAAATCGGCGTAAAAAATCAAAAAATTCCTCACGGTTTGCCCGAGACAATGGTACTTTATTTTTATTGGTCATAATCACTTGTCCACCATTTGATTTATCATATGCCCAGACGTGCTTCCCATTTACAATATACTCACGATGACAACGATTAAAATAACTATCTGGTAAAATTTCTTGCAGAGTGCGAAGAGGATAAGAACTATATATTTTAGTCCCATCTTTGAGATAGACATTGGTAAAATTGCCATCCGAATTGCAATAACAGATGTCCAATAGATTGACAAAAATAATCTGTTGCCCCGCCTTGATACCCACACGAGTATCCCCTTTTAAATCAATATTTTTCAACAAACTCAAAGCATTTTGTATCTGTTCGTTGAGAATGCGCTGATGTCCATACCTTTTGACTCGCGCCACAGCGTTGATCAGTTCATTTTTATCAATGGGTTTCATCAAATAATCCAGTGCATTCAAACGAAGTGCCTGAATTTTATAATTGTCGTAAGCAGTGGTAAAAATCGCGTTGTAAATATTTACTCCCGCCAATTCTAAAACTTCCAAGCCATTGAGATGTGGCATTTCAATATCTAACAACAACAAGTCAGGTTGTAGTCGTTTAATCGCTTTTAATCCTTCGATACTTGATTGGTATTTGCCAATAATATTGACTTCGGGGCAGTGTTGGGTTAATTCATGCTCCAGTGTAATAATTCCACTAAGTTCATCATCAATTATGAGGGCTTTCATATAAATCTAAAAAAGGTACTTGGACAAAATTTTATTGCTTTATTCGATGCAATGTAAGATTTTTTCTTTTACGATGAAAATAAAAAACTCAAAAATGAATGAATCAAGATAGGAAAGTGATGAATAGCAGTATAAAGGAATAAACGGTAAAGGGATTATTTCGATTGACTCGATTATTTCGATTATTTCGATTGACTCGATTGCGCGCGACAATCGAGTCGTCAATCGAGTCAATCGAATTAATTACAATCTATCCGAAACAATGTGTCTCTAAACACTACTGCTCCACCTCCTTTCGATAAAACATCATCCGCGCATAACTCCGTCATCGCTCCAAATCCGCCAACGATGCCACCCAAAATCGCCGTCACATAAATCATTCGCGTCGCATTCAAGCCACCGATTTTGACGATAGACTCGTTGCTGCTCAGCATCTCGCCAACTTTATTTGCCAATAAATCAGCATTCAATTCATTCGATTGATACGCCATAATGCCCCATAAGTGAAAAGAATTTAATCAGTTGAGCCAGAATGCGCCGTAATTTTTTCTTGTAAAAAATTTAAAAAATCGTTGCATAGCCGTCGCTACGGAACTATTTTTTAGGCTTTTTAGAAGGAAAAAGAACAAGTTGCAAATCCCGATTCTATCGGGGCATAATGGCTCAAGTTATTGAATTCTTTTCACTAATAAAGCAACGCCTGTAAATCCCGTCCAAAAACTTCTCATTTCAATATCCAGCACAAATGCCACTCCACCAGCAATAACTGCAATTATCCACCAAGGGCAAGAGGGCAGAAATTGATATAAAAAATAACCAATTCCAGCAATCAAAAAGGCTTCAAAGCCAAATTGGAGATACTTGTTTTTTTAAAATGTTCATCGCTTTGTTTTTGTAAATTTCAACAATAGGAACGCGAACAAAATAAATTCAGGTTCCATAGAAGGGTTTTCAGTGGATTATTTGTCCCGCCGCACCGACTAACCACTAATTCACCGATAAAAATACAAAGAAAATATTTCTCCTGCTAAAAAATCGTTTTTCCCTCTTGGCAATTGCAAAAAACCATCTGCATCTGTCAAGTTGGCCAAGTCTCCCGAACCATTTCCCTCAATCGGCGTTGCCAATATTTCTCCTTTTTCATTGTAATTAATTTTGACTTGCAAAAAATAAGTCAAATCAGGCTTGAAGCTAAAATTCTGGGTTAAAACTGCCATCGGTTGGGGCGTATTTTCCATTTGCAAACACCTTTTTAAAAAGGGCAACACATACCGATGCGTACACATGAATGAAGAAACAGGATTGCCCGGCAAAGCGAATATTAGTGTTCCATTTTGCGCTTTTCCAAACCAAAACGGCTTGCCTGGCCGTTGCTTAACTTTGTGAAATAATTTTTCAACGCCCAAGGATTCGAGCGCGGTAGGTAAGTAATCAAATTTTCCTTTAGACACGCCGCCACTTAATATAAGCACCTCATTTTCCCCAATTAACGTTTCTAAACGAGTCCTTACTTCCGCCAAATCATCGTTCAAATGATGGTTTTCGGAAGGAATCCCCAAGCTCAATAAAGCTGCTTGAATGCTGTAACTATTTGATTTTCTAATTTGATGTGGTAACGGTGTTGCGGCAACTTCGACGAGTTCATCGCCCGTTCCGATGATGCTGATTTTGGGTAAGCGACTGACTTGCAAATGTGTTTTTCCGACAGTAGCAGCGACGCCTATTTCGGCAGCTGTGATGTGCTTTCCAGCTTTTACCAACAGGTTGTCTTTCGGGCGGTCAGACCCTTTTCGGTGGACATTTTTACCTTTTTTAAAGTCAAAAGCTTGTAGGGTTGCTACTCCATTTTCTATCAAAACATCTTCGTAACGAATGACCGTATCCGTATTTTGGGGCAAAATCGAACCTGTCATCACTTCCAAGCAATTTACTGCATTTTGCAAAGTCATTTCGGGCGCACCCGCTGCTACGATGCCTTCTATTTTAAATACGCCCCCACTCTTTTTAACTTGGTCAAATTGAAAAGCAATGCCATCCATCGTTACGCGATTGTAAGGTGGAAATTCGCGGTCTGCCATCAAATCTTCGCGTAGAATGCGCCCTAAAGCAGACATCATCGGGACAGCTTCCATACCAAAATCTTTGACTTCGGCGAGGACAATATGGAGGGCTTGTTGGAAGGAAATCATAGTTGAGGGCGACTTGCTAAATTTTAAAAACTTAGTAAGTCTAATTTAGTGGATTTGAGACTTAGTAACGATGAAAAAATAACTTCACGATTTCCCAAGTGATTCTTTTGCCCTTATTTTCCACTTTTAAAACAGTCACTATG
>CANNZV010004522.1:0-20656 GCA_947561585.1 Caprella mutica
GTACAAAGCCAAAACGCAATATTCTGTATATACATAACTATTCATTCTCAAACATAAATTTCTTCCTTACTCTAGTTTGAGCTTGATTTCAAGAGCATGTTAGTTCATGAAACCTTAAAATTAGTTCCCGTTCTCATTCTGAATGGCTTTCAAACGTGTACTATTATTTTAAAAGTTAATAAATTTGGCATAGTAGTACCAGCCACAGTTCTATCCTGAAGCTGTCTGGTGAATGGAAGAGAAGGGGGTGGAGCCTCTTAATTGGATCTGTTGTAATTTTGATTTTTAATTGTCTTTTATCATTTTCTAAACGCTAGTTTCAATTTCGTAGGATAGCCCTAGAGGATAATGACTACGAGGTATTAGATTTCGTGTTAGGTAGGGTCTTCAGCTACATTTATTGTCAATTCTTCATTCTCCTCTTCCATCCGCGAATGAAACCACATGGCGGTTTTCTTCCGTTTTTTCACATTCCTTGCTAATTGACAACTTTTACGGAGTAGCTTTTCTGCATCCATAAGCTGGTCATCAACAGTGGTAGGTGACTTTGTTCATTTAGCTACTTTTCTATTTGGCTGCTTCTTTCAGTCCCTTGCATTTAAATTCCTTTTGACGTCGATATGACTATTGGTTCTGAACGCTTACGATACACCTCTACAAAATTAATTAATTTAGCAGCCATTATATTGGTATAAACTACCAGTATACCATGAATAACTCGTACCTCAAAACAAATATTAATTCATCAGCCTTAAAAAAGAAGAAATAGAGGAAGGATGAATATTGAAAAAATACTAACTTTTTCTCCATCTTCTGGTCAAATATTGAATAAAAACAAGCCCTTATGTCTATTATGAATCATCGAATACCGTAATAGTATATCACAAGCGTTTTGATATTGATTGTCTCAAAGTTGAGTGGCTCACAGTTGCGTGGTTCATAGTTGAGGGGCTCATAGTTGCGTGGTTCATAGTTGAGGGGCTCATAGTTGCGTGGTCAGAAATCGACTTAAGGATTTTTTTGTGATCTCGGTTTCATGGCTCAAAGTTGATTCATGAGTGCTAAATCAAATTTGATCCAGTCCTTGAAATTGGTAACTAAAGTCAATTTTGATGTTAAAATTGCGTTCATCCGGTCAAATAGATGTTATAATGTGAAATAAATTATTTTTTTAAAATCAACTTTTTATTATATTTGAAAAAACAGAAAACAGTCTCGAAGTTGAGTTAAAGCCTTATGTAAAGTAGAAAATGAGCCAATGCAGGAAATGCAAAATTTGTATGATTTTCTGCATAAAGACCCCTTGGCAGTGTTTAAGGAATAAAAATTAATTTTCTGAAATCACATATATGTTCATTTTCATAGTAAAATTACTCTCTAACTCAATTTTGAACCTCAATTTCGAAAGTGAATAAATCTCGTAAATTTGATTAAACGGATAATCTGTTAGTAAATATGTACGTTAATATGTATTAGAATGACACCAAACAAAGGAAATAAAAATCAGTGTTTTTTTCAGCTAAATAGATGAAAAATAGTAGGTGGCTCTAACTTGACTAAAAATTTTATATAGGTAATGTGTGGTATAGAACAAACGGTTATATATGGGAATCTAACATAATGATGTTTTTGGCATCACACAAAAAGTGTTTTAGTACTCAGTAACTATTATTTGTGGGTAATAAATAGTTTATATTCCTATACTGTTATTACTTTTTTCAAATTATGAGAAACTCAAAATTTATCATATTTTTTTTAGTTTGTTCAAAATATAAAAACAAATATGGGTCAAAAACAGGTGATTCGTGATGTCCGAGCCGTACCTGAACACAAATATGAGTTTCAAATCCGTATCAAAAACTTCAACTTATCCCGTCGTAAATGGGTTAAATACGAGTTACGAGTACCATTGAATATTAATTATAATTCCATGCCTTTACATTTTCTAGTATGTTAAATTAAATTACAGGGTGTTTCAGAACTAATGAAAACCTTTCAAAATCCATGTTTGATTCCGTAAATCTTAAATCCTATTGAAGCAAGTTTGAATATTTTCATATTTCTGGAAGCATGATTTAGCTGTACCTGTGGATTAAAATATTATTATAATAATCAAGTTCTACAAAGAATGTGAGATTAATAATTCATCTATTGCCAAAAAAAATGTAGAATTGACCGTATTTTTTTTTTTTGAAGCTCAAGGAGACTGATTCATGATCTGAAAAAACAAATCAAGCCGCAAAGAAGGAAACTTCAAATGTGATTCAAGAACTCGTGGGAGAGGTTAAGCGTCGAACTCATTGTAAACTGGCTATAAGAGCTAGTTTGGTGTGTGATAACGTAAATGGGAGGAAGTCAAACAAGTTCGAGTGAAGGTTAATTTTAATCTGCTATATTAAAAAAAAAAATTATAAACTATAAATTTCTATTACATTCAAGTATCAACATATATTTTTAAGAGCATCGCCTAGTCAGGGATTGTTACAAACACAAATAATATAATATCGAAATATATACAGGATGTTCAATAAGTCCTGTTAAACATTTTTTTATGAGAATATCTATTGAAAAATTAAGTCTTAAGATAATCTTTTTGTTACAGATTAATAGTAAACATTCAAATTTATCATTCAAAACTGACACTTAAATAAAACCATAAAAAAATGACCACTATAGTGAAAAGAAAAATTGTTGTTGAGCAGTACCTATACTGAAAACAACGAGAAGAGAAATTATAAAGATGGGAAAACACATCAATCTTAACGCTATGTTCATTAAACGGACATTCGATAGGTACTCAGAGACCAGAGATTATCCAGGACCGCCCTCGACAGGGTAGACCAAGGTCTCAAAGGACCAAAAAACTTGTCAAAGCTGTCAGATAGAAAATTTTAAGAATCTCAAATGGTCCATAAGGAAACTGGCAAAAGAGCACCAAAAATCATGATCAGTGGCAACGATGCATACAGTTTGCTGGAAAGATCTAGGGACTTATCCATACAAGCTGCAGAAGTGCCAAATGCTATCGGATGCCACGAAGCTGAGAGGATTCAAAGAGCAAAGCAATGAAGAAACCCATTTTCAGTGATGAGAATTTTTTTTACAGTTGAAGCAGTATTCAATCATCAAAGTGACAGGATCTTGTTCAATAGCCTTGTATCAATCAATACCCAGTGGCTTGAGAAAAGCATGCAGATCCCCAAAACCTGTGTATCTGATGGAATGGGCTGCTTTTTCGTCGGAGGGAAGGTCCTCGTTGGTTTTTATCGACAGAGGCATCAAAATTGACAAAGAAATTCATGTGAATGAAATTCTGGAAGGTGCTCTCATACCATGGACCGATTCTCAATATCCTGAAGGAGATTGGACCTTCAAGCAGGACGGGACAACGTCCAATACATCAAACATTACTCAAAGATGGTGTGAGAAAACATAGTCCCCGTTTTTATACTAAGGACGAATGGCCACCCAGTTCCCTTGATTTGAATGTTTTGGACTATTGTGTATAGTCTGTTTTGGAGTAGAAAGCATGTGCTATTACGGCAACAGGTTTGGATATCTTAAAGAAACGATTAGTCAAAGCTTGGGCAGAAATTGACAAAGATATCTTCCGTGTCGCGGTTAATGACTTCTCTCGCAACTTAGGGCTGTAATGAAATCCAAGGGTGACCATTTCGAAAAAAATGTTATTTTTTTTTATATTTGATATAGTCTTTGTTACAGATTAAATTCTGTATTTGTTGAATTATGTTTTTTATTTTGTTGAATTGAATGATTATTTCCTTAACAGTGTTTTCTGAACACCCCTGTACATATATATAACATCTCCCACCGTTTAAGATGGAAAAATCTATCTACTGGATTTCAAATTCTAATAAACCTTCTTAAACCTACAGTAGGGTTACCTGATAAATCATTAGATAAACCATTTCCATCAGTTTTACTAGAATTTTTATCTAAATTAGACAAAAATTGCAAGGAACTTTCAATAGAAAAAGGATGGTGAATAGGCACGTCAACATTAGAGTTCAACCTAGTTTGGATACTATCTTCAGTCAAAGCTACAAGATTGGGTTTATTGTGCAGTAAGAAAGTTTGGTTCTTGTGTCTCTTCCAAACAGTGTCAAGAGAACTAACATAAACTTCATAAACAATATTACCTAAGAAATTTAAGTAGTTGATTCTAACTATTAAGGTCCACTACACAAATTTAAAGATTACACAGAAGACCTGGCAGAAAAAATAGGAAAAGGTTTAACATGTATAAGAGCACTAACAACTAATTTGTTATCATATTAAACATGTAAATTAATAATTCACAACCCAAATACATAATTTATTCATTTGTGAAAGTGTATTTCAATATTTTACTTACAATCTTAAATAACGAATAATTAGTTATTTTCATGAAGTTGAATATAATGATTTACATGTAGAGTTTGTGTTGCTGACTGAGATCTAGTGTTTCAAGAATTACAGCCATATTCTAGATGCTACTGAGATCAATAGTGACAATCATAACGAATGGTAATAGGCTTTAAATGTATCCGAATTTACTAGTAATTTGCCTCACACAATAGTTGATAATAACATTCTTGGATGTGCATATTGTATTAGTATAATGAATACATGCATTGCCAATGTTTTAAATTGAACTGTTGGCTTTATACAACACTTTAAAATAATTTTATTGAATTATCCATGTTTTAGTCTATTCATTTTTCGATATTCCCAAATTTTTTCTATATACTCTAAATTCTTGTTGAACCCTATAATGAATTTGACAGGTGTTTTCTGTGCACATTTTTTAAAATTGTATTATATCTGTCATCTAATTCTTGTAAATTTACAGGCCTTTCTTGACTTTGTTCGTACATAAAAACCAAAAATATTATTGTATTAAAAGTTAACAATCAATGTAATGGCGTAAAACAGTATAAATCACCTAGAAATAAATCACATTGTAGTGTGGTGACGTGTGGCACCGTAGGAATACAGCTTGCTATACACTTTTTATGGAGAACATACACATGGACGAGCTGTGATTGGGTCACACTCCACCCAATCACAGCTCTGCTTTCTAAGTAACCAATGTCTTATTTCCCTATATATTCATTTCTCTGTATATGCTCAATACTTTTACTTGAAATCTTGTAGACATTTGTATAGTATATATAGTAACAACTTGTAAAAAATACAGAACCATTGTTTTATAAATAAGATATGTGTTTTTTGGACAAATAGTCAAACCTTCCCGTTAATTCTGATAGTCATAATCATTAAGGTTAATACAAGAAGAAAAGGTTCACTTTTTGTTCCTTCGAAAATTGGATATTAAAATTTACTGAGCGATAAAATTACCAGATACAATATTTGTTCGAAAATTGGTTGTATAAGAGGAGTAATCCTTTACATGGATGAACATGTCGCTTCAGTTTTCTTTTATTCAATCAATACAATCTATAAAGTAGTAGAACGTTTAACTATTTATTATTCTTTTCAAAATTGAATAATAATATATATTCAATTTATTAGAAATTTCAGCTTTTTTATTGGTGGAAAGTAACTGAAATAATATTTTTCGAAATTTGAAATTGTTTTTTCATTTTATTATCTAATGTGTCCTACAGAAAAAAATTACATAGTAAAAAAGGCTAAGTTATTTGATTTACTGAGACTTCAATTCTATATTATATCAACACGTAATATATTTCAGAGTTGGTTCTAAGATAGAATGAATATTTAGTTGAAATAATATTTCATATTATTGCCCACAAACAAATACTGTTTTAGATATAAAGTGACAATATTTAATCTATATGTCATCTTCTTAGTGAGATAATAGAGATAACTACTCTTTAACATTATCATGTAACATGTTATTGTAATTTTGCTCTAGAGTGGCTCCTTCCCATCTTTCATCAATACGCTGGTTTCTCCAATCTTCAGAGATAGAGAATAAAAGTTCTTTGTCTCCCATGCTTTTTTCTTCAGCACCAGATTAAGAAATATGGTAACTGTAACTTTGAATGCGTAGCAAGAATCTCTTAACTTTGGATTAGCTCATCCCAATGCAAATCAGAGGAGCAGATATTCTATTGGTTGATATAAATCAGCTGTACCTATTAATGTCACTAACAATTTAGATTAGAGAAAAACCAAAATAATTTCACCAGGTTGAAAGATAAATACAACTGTACGTAATGTGTTTAGCACACTATATATTGCATTGTAACATATATTAATTTGTGAACTGACTGTAAACTTTGAGATAGAATTCTGAAATAGCCATCTATTATACGTACATTTTACTTGTAATAGATGGCTATTGCAGAATTATCTCAAAGCTTACAATCAGTTCACAAATTTATTTATGGTACAATGCAATATCGTACACTGCATATAATTGGATGTTAATAACCTAAATATTGTTTTCTATGCATATTGATCGTATGCTATGATTATGATCAAATTGAAGTTAGTTTGATTTGACTCTTCACCATAATTTCATTTATATAGTATATCTGAAAATAACTCTTTCATGTCAAAATAAATATTTACACAACTAATTTAATACCTTCATATTGGCCAAAAGTTAAATTCTTTACACAGTTTGAGTGACAAACAAAACCCTTCCCAAAGTTACAGATATTTGCATAAGTCTCTCTATACAACGGAAATTCATGATGGTTTCCTATCTTTTCCAATCCTTTGATGCTCCATTTTATCGTGCAACACTTTATAAAGACTCAAATATTGTATGGTATCGCAAAGTCATTGGAAATATTGCGATTGAATAAATGTATTGGTGGTATAAAAATACCAACTTCTCCATGATAATCGCTTTGAACATATTCTCGGTGTGACAAATTATATAAGGAATGAATAACAAACTGTACCTACTTCATACAATCGTATACAAATATTTTTCTCTTTCAAAAGTGAGGTAAATTATATATGGAAAAAAAATCTTAATTTTTTTTTTATTTCATAAATAGTTACCTAATAACCTTATAAATGATGGTACAAAAAATCAGAACTCTAGAGTGTGACTGTGTGATGCTGTGCCACTGGGGAGAAGGAGGAAGGGGGCTATCGCGACCTCGACGTGATGACCCCTTAGCCATTCCATGAGTACCAACCAGGTGGATTTTGATTTGGTGTCGTGGTTATTGCTATGTTGAACTTTAAAACAGTGAGTCAGGTTGCACCCGATGATACCCCCACCTCTGAGTGGGTAATAGCGAGCATGGTTTTTCCGTGCTCTAGGGTATTTAGTGCCAAACAAAGCAATAACTTTGAATGCCATTTTGAGGCACTTCAAAAAAGCTACAAATTTTGGTATTCAAACATCTAAGGCTTTTTTTGGTTGAAGCTACGGCATTACGGTTTTTTGCATTTGTTACTCTAGGAATCTAAGTAGAGTTTTGATCTAATTTCCAATTACTTTTAAGAATATCAAATTCATTTTTTTTTTCAATATTTCGAAAAATAATCAAAAATTCAAACAAAACGCTTCTACGATTCTAGATAATCCCCTGGAGAATCGAATGCAAAACCTGCAATGCCGTAGCTTTAACCATAAAAAAGCCTTATGCTTTTTGGACAATGGTTCGAAATCCGTTCGAAATTTTAATAACTCGTTCTCTATGGGTTTTAGCCTTTTGCCAGAGAATAGTACATTAGCAAAGGATAGTATATTAGTAGAAGACAGCTTATCAGCAGAGGACATCACATCAGCAGGGGATAGAATAACAGCACGGGATAGTATATCAGCTGAGGATAGTACATCAACAGAGGATAGTACAGGAATAGAGGATAGTACATCAGCAGGGGTCAGCTCATCAACAGGGGACATTACTGCAGCAGAGGATAGTACATCATTAATGGATAGTACAAAATAGTATGTTACGAGCAAGTCAATGAGTAAACAAAAATATACTCTAGCTTGCTCCGAGGTTCATTGGACGAAATAAAGTGAACACACAGGTACTGGTCTGCGTATATGATAATTGCTTGATTATCTCAGAGGAGTTTTCATCATTTTGATTATGTGAAGCATAGCCTGATACAATCATAGAGTCGGCCCTTAATCTTGTGTCCATCTCATCCGGACGTTCAGCTAACTCAGAGTAATTTTCATTTACAATATTCACTTCACTTTCTAGCTGTGCTATTCGTTCATCCTTCAGCTTCAATTTATCTTCCAGACTAGTGAATGCAGATTCGAAACTCTCAGTTAAGATGTAGAGAGCTCGGTTATTGCCAGACAGCTGATCAACATCAAGCAAATCACGTTTTTTACCTCAGTTCGTGAGTAAGGTGGGGTAAGTGTATTACGGCGTCTCTTGTTTCTCAACGTAAAGCCCCGTCCAGACGGTCAAATTTTTCAGAGAAGTGACAAACTTAATGACAAACTAAATGACGATAACTTCCTAGCGTCAGCAAACCGTCAAAACTTTTCATCAGTTTTTTTATTCCAACTTGTTGGATATCGTCAGCAAAAAGTTTGTCAAACTATTTGCTGACAATAAAGTTTGAAGTACACACTGACTTTCCGGCAATAATATTTTTTTATTTGCGCGTCATTTTAGTTTATTACAGCTAGGTACACCTACAAAAACCTCATTTTTTTCAAACTTAGTTAGTATCTATCTAGTTACAATGGCTGAGGACAGACTCTTTAATACTTGGTTGTATTAGATCTAAGTTATAGGTAGGATCTACGTTGTGAATTGTTTTCTAGGATCTATTTTTGACTATCCTTTTCAAGACGATATTTTGTCATTAAAAACAAATTTTTTTCCGGTTTCTTACTGTTCTAAATTTAAAAAATATACATACCAAGTTATATAATTTTTATTTTCACGATATATAACATTAATTTTAACGAAACTGACGCCACTGAACCTCAAACTTTTGGCGAGAAAATTTGACCGTGTAGACACTCCTTGAAAACTGACGATAAGTTTGTCATTTAGCTTGTCATTAAGTTTGTCACTTCTCTAAAAAAATTTGACCGTCTGGACGGGGCTTAAGTGATAGGTACAAATAGTTTAAGGTTTGCAAAAATAGTAATCTTTCTACAAACACTAGCAGTAACTAACTGAGGAGTTTTTAGAATTTCAAAAGGAATAGTTCATCGAGGGAAAATACAAATGCTTGTTGTTGTGCACAAATGAACACTCAAGACAGCTGGTATAGAGTGTACGAAACTGATTGATAATCAAAGAAACGTTGCGAGGAGCGGCATACTATTCTACACAGCACAGAAGACGGAATTGGTATTAGAATCAATCATAAATAAACTGTTACATTTTTAATCTGATATAATCATAAACATGTGTAATAACAGATATAATATTCATTTTTTTAATTAATATTAACAAAAGAACAACTGTCAGTTGAGATATATTATGTTTTGTATATTGGGAGGTTGTTCCCTGTTTAATTTCAGATTTTTTTTTTATGCAGGTTTCTTAGTACGTGGTTGGCCTACTATTAAATTTGTCAGTATTAATGTAAACTTTACATTTGAATTGAAGTTATTTCAAAACTATAAACTCTAGACGAAATATCTTTATTCTGATTAACTATTCTGCAAAACTATATCGATTAATTGCTGTGTTCATAATTTTCAGGTTAGTAGATATTTTCATATGAATGAAGATTTTCATGATGATTGTCAGAAATAATGATGGGATTATTATCAATTTTTCATGATAGCTCTTATGATAAAAATTTAACACATCATTCAATTTCACCTCAGTAGTTTGGAAGTGTCTCTGTTTACATGAAGGCAAGGAGCTCGAGGAAGAATAGATATAGAACGCTGAATGGGAAAAACGTTTTCTAGATACAAAATAAAAGCAATCAATGACTGAAGACAAGAATATACAACTTTCTCTTGTTTCTGTAAATAGGAAGTTTCAAGTATTATCTACTAAAGTCGAAGAAATTGGATTGAAAAATTGATGATTTGCTTAAGTTGCTATGAAGTTCTCACAGCAATAGCTAGCCTAGATGTAACTCCAAAAAAGTAATAATTGTATTCACACACTGCAGATTTATATTCAGAATTGTTTTCATTAGATACTGTTTAGTTTTGTTGAATTACTCCTTACAGAGAAACTGTTTTGAAGTCCAATACTGAAAGTCATATTTACTGAATGGAACATGTATCTTCACTTCCCCAGATAAGCTGGGGTTCTATTACATAAATACTCAAGATATTCATATTTTGGCACTCTCAACGACACTGTCTCTTATCCTGAAACCTCTATCTTTGAAACTTCATACCTCTTCTTCACGGCCCAATTCTTCATACTTAACATTTACCTACAGTGTACAACCCCAACCCTAACTTCCTCAAAAACTCTCTCACCCTAATTGCGTCCTTCAAAAAACTCTATCATTTTATTATTTCATATCTCTCATAATGCCACGCCCATTAACTCCCCAATTTATTTGACTCATATATGAGCTAATCCTAACCTAAATTTCTCAATCAAATTTCTAACCATTCCATTTTCACTGTTTATGAGGAACCTTCAAAAAAACTTTTTCATATCCCTAGCTTTCGTTGATGATCATTTGATTTGCCTCTCCCTGCAATACTTCCAATTGTGAAAACGAGTGCAATTTGAGAATCCTATTCTTCAATTTTATCAACTTACTTATATCTGTCTGACTCCATAGATTAAGAGAGTAATCTCCCCTGATTGCTAATTTTTTCCAGTAAGTATTTATTACACATTTCATCCCCTGTAATGATTTTATATTACTCTATCTCTTTCCACTCCAGTTATTCAACTTTTCCTTCTTTTCAGGAATCTTTTATTTCATTTCTGATTCCATTATTCATCAACAGTTGATCAATCATCTTCCCATTTACTTTTCCTATCCTCCTCCTACCATATATTTTCAGACATTCATGGCCTTCTCCTCTATTATTGTCTCCCATTAATTTATATCAATAATTTTACTTCATTATTCTCTCATTCCATTCTACTCACAAATTCACCCATCTTAACTTTATCGTCTACCATTATAATAACTATTTTCTTCACTATCTCATTCTTTTCTTTCAGGTTTTTTCTTTCACCATTTCACCCTACAGATATATTACAGTGATCTAACATGGAAATCACTTTATTCCTGTCTTCTTTCACCATATCCTTAAAAATATTTAAAATATCAGCTCATTTACAAGATAAGAGTCTATCTTATTCTATCACACTTATTATACTTCCTTTAACCCTTGTGTACTTTCCATTTCATCAGACATCAACAATAAACATCACCATGTTCCACGTATGCAAGAAATTCAGTTGTGTATTCCAATTCCTATATAATTGAAAGCATACACATCCATTAAAATCACATAGCACCCAATTTCTCCCAAAATTGCAATCAAATGTCTATGAATTATTTTTTTCTGTATATGTGATATAATCTTTCCAAATGAGAAAAATCCTCCATGAACCATGTGTTAGGTGATGAATGATGAGTTAGAAATACATTTCAGTGAGAATCGGAAACGATTTATGATAGTTCAATTGGATTTAATAATAATCGTTTTATGAAAGAATCGATATTGTGAAGTAAGCTATTTTTTCACGTTAATGACGATTGGCAGCTTTAGTTACCAGGTGTATAATATGTTTATGTAAGTTACTTAATGTGTTCAATATGTAGAATAGTATATCTTGAATAACTGTTTAAGAATATAAAATTAAATTGTGCTTCACAATAATTAAATCGGCATTAAAAGGATTATTTAAAGCGGCGGTATTTTAATTCATAGGAATAACGTGAAATTCTGCTTTTTGAGGTAAACAACTGTCGCTTGTCATCACCTTACAAACCTATTTTAATACAAATTAGTAGTTTATCAATAATGAATTTTCCGTAGTGAGAAACAACATTCGCAATCTGGACCCCTTCATCAACGACATATTTTAGTTGTTATAATTATAGTTAACTGAACCATATATAGTACTAAATTGTTATGATGTTTCCTAGCTTGCTTTGTATTTTTCAAATGTAACATTATATATTTAAGTGATATCCAAGAAACAATAAACTAGATAGTGTCATGGTTTCATTTTTTTTTTCATTTTAGCCCATTTCTGCCCGAATAAATTTTTTGTATGATTATATATATTTTATAATTTTTTTCTGATATTGACTCTACAAAATTAAGTAGAAAAAGGTATCAGTTTAAATATCCCTGCAATCGTATTGATAGAACACAATTTAACATATATGTACCACTATTGAGATCCGAGTGCGATTTTTTTATGTTAGAAGAATAATGACTGTGAAGAAAGGTAATTTATCTTTTTATGAATACAAAAGTTCCATTCCACTTTTAAGTTAGTCTGAATCAAAAAATAACTCCAATACATATTCTTCTCGATATATTGAAGAAAATGTATACTATTATTGTAAAATGAAATAACCAAAATAATGATTCAAGACATAGAGGGGATAACGCAAGAATTATTAAGAACAAAGACAATTATTTGGTAAAATATAAGTAAATTTTGAAGGTTAAACAATACATTGAACAGTTGTTTGAACAGTTATTTGGATAAATGAGATTATGACAATACATTTTGTAATAATAATTCATAAACCTCTTCAATATTGAACACAGAACAGCATTCAAATAATTCACGTTAACGTTAATTCAATTTGTATGTTCCAATAATTTCGGCATGTCTAAAATACCTACATTCTTATTTTCTATTGTTTCTTCATCTAAAAAAGCTATATTCTATTTTCTATTGGCTACATCCTAACTCATTTACTTCACAGGAGTTCACTATAATAGAGGTTCTGTAACTACAAAATTTCTTGCTTACATGACCTATCTTGGAACAGAAAATTATTGTAGTTTAAAAGAATAATAGTATTTATTCATGAAAAGAATATGTTCTATTAGAAAATATTTATTTTTCATAACGAGAATATTTTTTTCATGTAAGGAGTATTCTTTATTTTAAATATGCTCAAGACTATATTTTTATACAGAACGCATATTACAGTAGCAAGAGTCTGTAATTAAGTTAATACAGTAAACTCTGAAAAAAATTGGAAAATAATATAATTGTCTTGGGCCCAATTGTCTTGGAGCCCAATTATCCGGGGCCCAATTGTCGCGGGGCCCAATTGTCCTTGGCCCAATTGTCGGGGCCCAACTGTCGGGGCCCAATTGTCCTAGGCCCAACTGTCGGTCCACGGAGATTACATACCAAGCAAAGACACACATCATATTTCTGCACTGACTGAAAAGTCTCTTCTGACTTCTTTCCTCGGTACATGTTTTTTTTATCTAGATGATACACGAGGTAATACACCAATATAATGCTATAGGATACACGAAGTAACATATCGATACAGTGCTATAGGACACACAGGTTATCACACCAATAGATTGTTGTAGAATACACGAGGTATCACATCGATATACAGCAGTAGGATACCTGAAGTAACATATCAATAGAGTGCTATTTGATGTGTTCCACATAGATTGCTATCGGTTACACGAGGTTTAGATAAAAAAAATGTGTGCAAAGAAAAAGGATATGACAATTATGAAAGTTAACAATGAAAACCAGTTTAGACCTTGTTCAACATATGCAACTACTAAAAGAACATTCTCACGAGAAATTTACAAACTGTTCCTATATTTTCCGGGATGTTAATTTTTTTTGTCCAATGGCAGTAACATGTATTTTTACAGTAACAGTAGATCACAGATTGAGAACCATGTGGGGCTATACGTGTACATTTGTGTTGTAGAACATCTATTGATTAATCACAATGCCCTCGTTTACGCTTTTCTATTTCAAGAGATATGTTTGATGCAATATTGTACGTATAATGCTGTTACTATAACCTATATGTACTTTCAGGTAGAAAAGGGTTAATTGTCTATGGGAAATTGGGAATGATATCCTAACATTTTTAACTGATTGTAAGGAAACAGATTTGAATAAATATATAAATGAAACAAGTCTTATTCTACTTGTTTTAGAATATAATTATCTTTTTCCTTTCACTTATAATCTTAATTTCCCATCTTCTTTTACCAAAGAAGTATGTTCTTGAAATGAAGTTAGCGCTTTATACTATACACATGAAAAAACAGAAGCAATGTAACTTTATCTTTCAATTCATTTGATTGGATTTTATGTAATATTTCCCATTAATTAAACCCTCAAATACGAAAAAGATTGACGGTTTGTATTCAGACGGAGAGGATAGGATATTTTCTCTTCATATCTCTCGGATCACTAAACCCACAGATTCAATATACATGGAAATGAGGTCAAAAAATTGCCCGAATCTGAAAAAGAACGTTTGTTGCAGAACAATTCTGACTCTGAAATGTGTTTTTGAAATGAGTTATTTTCAGCTTAATTTCAGTTGTCTCATTGTGTTAACTTCACGTCGGACTCGTAATCTGTTATTAGATCGTTAGGAAAAAGATAGTGATGGGAGAATGAGGAGGACTGTTATTAGAAAAGTAAGATGATGAAGATAATAGGCGAATGAGATGAAGGAGTGATATCATAAAAGTATGTTGAATATGTTAGTGGGAGAATGAAAGGAATGAGTGTTATTAGAGAAGTATGTTGGAGAGAGTAATATGGGAATAAAAGGATGGAGTGATATTGGAAGAGTAGGTTCAAGAGGGTAATAGGACAATGAGAGAAGAAGTGTTATTATAGGTGAAAGTAGATTGGGTAATGAAATAGGGAGATAAATAATCTTTATTAGACGGAGAAGTGGAACATCTTTAATCAATCATAATAATTCAAATAAGCTTAAATATGTGACGGTGGAGAAAATGCTTTTAGTATCATTTAAGTTGATAATAGGAAGTACCAAGTAGAGAATTGTATTTTTTTGGATATCATTTGGCTGACTCGTTATTACAACATATAGTGTCGGACGGGGTATCACTGCGCATACCCTTTTTATGGGGTATCAATCCGCTCCCCTTATAATTTTGAAACTACTTGTTTTAGCTTAAATCTGATTGCACCATCATTTCAAGCATCTTATTTTCTTCCATAAACATCATGATACACCTTTATCCTATTAGTATTTCTAAAGTTAAGTCGCGATATATGTGTTGCTGTCTAAACGATCTGAAAAAAGATTGCTCTGGTGATTTTCAAATCCCGCAAACTCTCAAATAACTATAGAACCAAGATTTATTGATTCATAATGTCTTAACATGTTAGCACAAACAATAACAGTTACATTATGTCACATTTTTAATTTGTCAGTTTTAGCGGTTTTCCCGCCACAACCGTGCGAAGTGGTACCCCAGATAATTTAATGGTAGAGAAGTATCACTGCGCATCATTAATAACCATATTTGAATGTAAATAAAAAAACAAATTATGAGTTTTTGGTTCTTAATTAAGGCATAAATACTGAATTAGGTGTTAATAAATTATGAATTTGATTAACAATAAACTTACGATCGTAGTAACTATGCAACTTGATGTGGGGTTATTAAGATAGGGAGAGTGGGTATTTAGGGGGGGGGGGGAAGTGAGAGTTAATTGAATTAAGTATTGATAAACAATAAAAGTACGATCGTATTATATCCTTGATATAAGTATTTAACTAGTTACGTACAATTTAAGAGTTCAATTTATTGCAGATTCATTAAGTATGTGCTCAAAAAGTAAGGGACAATAAGATTGGGGAGAGGGCATGTAGAGAGGGAGACACAGATATTTAATTGGGGGGGAGGGCAGGATTTGAATGTGGGAGAGGGGAAAATAGATGGGGAGAGGGGGAAATAGATGGGGAGAGGGGGAAATAAATTGGGAACAGGATTTAGATGGAAAGAGAGGGGGATTAAGATATGAGGAGAGGGATATTAAGATGGGGAAAGGAGGGGTTTAGATAGTGGGGAGGAGGGGCATTAAAATTGGGACAGGAGGTATTTAGGTGGGGGAGAGAAGTGCTGTATTTATGCAATGCGAAGTAATACCCCTTCGTGTGCGCAGTGATACCCCGATGCACTCACTAAAAGTTGCACACAAAAAATTACCAATAAGTATTATATTTATTTAGGTATTATTTCGAAACTGGTTGAGAACCATCCTCATTCATGACCATTTCATCACGAGAAAAATAGTTTCTCTAGTACATTAAGTTTTTGAGTGAATACAGAGTTTGCGGGATTGTACGCAGTGATGATAACCCGTCCGACCCTAATATATACAATGCTTTAAGATTCTCTATTTATAATTTCTTCCTTAAGCTCAATAATTATAAATTTTGAAAAAAGTAGAAGACAATAAAATCCGTTATACACACGCATTTAATGGTAGTTTATATAATACGATGATGAATAAATTGATGGACAATTTAAGGTTCTACAATAATTGTGTGAAATAGTATTAAAAAATAGCTTTCAATTTTCCTTTTTTTCTTACCATTAGTAAATTAATTCTTTTACTTCTATCAGAATGTTACACGATTTGATTTTTGTCACTTGCATTACTTCTAATAATGGACAGTCAGTAACAATTATCAATAAACTCTGGGCCCTTTTAACTCTTTACCAGGCCAATGAAGAAATGAAGTGAAATTTGAATTTATGATTATAAATTTATATACAAAAATCATTTCTAAGACCTTTTTATTCATGTGCATTTTTCCTTATTTTCCATAGTTTTCACGGAAATTTGATAAATTGAAGTGATCATATATGGCATACCGCCCGGGTCTCTAAATGGACTAGTGATCATATATGATCACTTGGGCCGGATAGGGTACATCAAAAATTTAATTATACTGAAAAGAATATTGTAAATCAGGTACATTTCTTTTCATTTAGTGAGAAAAATTCTGTTATAAAATATGATCCTATAGCTACTATAAAATAATTCTTTATTTTAATTGAAACAATAATAATTTAAAAATATTATGAATGGTGAGAAAAATAAAATTAATGAAATAATCCAGTATATGTGTCATCTAACGGCATTAGAAGACAGTTTAGACATTCGATGTTAGAAACTCCTACGTCAGAGAGCTGAAAAATGATAAAGTGTTGTTTATTCGAAATATTTTTAGTGAGACTGATGGTAGCTAGTTTTAGAAGTATTTACTTAATCATTCAAAAACAAATGTAGATTGCCGACGGAATAAGCAAAGTATGAATGTGCATGATATCTTAATTCACCGTCTCTATCTTATCCATTCACCCTCCTCCCATTCTTCTATTTCTCTCAGTTCTCTCATATGTTTCCCCAAAGCCTTCTCATTTCGCTCTTTATCTCCACTGTCATTCATCCTAATGTTCTTTACAATCTACTTGTTCTTCACCTTCACCACCTCTTATATAGCTTCAATTTCTCTTCTCATCTCTTCTCTGTATTTCCCTCAATGTCTCTTCTTCGTCATCTTAATCATATTCAATGTTTCTCTTTTTCTTCATTCATCTAACTATATTGACCAGGTGATTGAATATCTCCCATTCATATTCCTTTCCCTTCCCGTCATTACCACTCTCATGTCTCTCACCAGTCTTCCTTGTTTTCAACATCTCAAAATATGGGTGTCTTGCCACTCTTCTAATGTTAAGCATCAACGTCTGTCATCCTTCGTCATATCCCCCGTCAGATATTAGACGTCGCCCAGCGTCTGAAATCCCTCGTCATATCCCCCTGTGCTATATCCCCAAAAACTGAGGAAATCCCCCATCGTACGCCGTGGTATATCCCTCTGCTAAATGACGGTGAAAATCTTCCGTCGTACGACGTGGTATATCCCACGGTTAAATGGTGGAATTCCTCCGTTGCGTGACGAGGTGTACCCAACGGCGGCACGCCGTTGTTTATCTGTGGTTTAGCCGTGGGGACGATGTGCAGATTACGAGGGATAGCCGTCGTGCCGCCGTGGGATTTTAGATCATCCCACGTCGTACCCCACGGTGAAAATCCCTCTCAGATGTATCCCACGACAAAATTACGACGGCGTACGCCGAGGTATTTTTGATGAAATGTTAGCTGGGCGCGAAAACTTTATAGTTAGAGGTGTTTATTATTTTGATAAATTTGTGCTTTAGGTTTGCCTCTGATTTTGACATTTTGTCACATTTGTCAAAGGGAACCGTTTTAAGACGATTTTCAGGAATACCTTTTGTTGTGGAAATGTTAGTTTTCGAGATATAGCGCAATTAAGTTTCGGTAGTAATAACATTATTGGTCTTCAAATAACTAGGCATTTCGGCCTTTTAGATTTTCTTGACGTGAAATCTTAGTGATAACCAAACTGTTAATGTAGTTCCCTGTATCCATTAGTTAGTCGCACTGCACACCTCAATCAGGATTGTTTAATAACATGGCAGGGGGTTCCGAGGGTGGCATGCGCCCCTATATACGTATTTGTGATGTCATATTCGAAATAAACAGCAAATATATTTACCTTTCCAGACCCGCAAGCTTAACCTAATTTACCGGATGAAATTTAATGCCGCAATATCTCGAAAAAAAAAACAGTTGCCACAACAAACGGTATTCCTGAAAATGGCTCCATTTACCTATATTAATATTGTCAAAAAATGTAGAAATCAGAGGCGGACATGAAACAGAAATTACCATTATTGTATATACTATACCTATAGTAGGCCATTATAATAGTCTCTACCCAAGCAACCATGACACATTGTGCCAACATGGGCACTAGATGCTTAGGTGGGCAAGAGATGGCAGACAGAAAAGTAGCCTAGAAATTACATGGGGATTATGTGTTTTCCCATTTCCATGGAATGTTACCTTGGGAGAAGGTTGGCTCAATGTGGCGAATCCGTCCCACGGAATTTTCATATTGGCCCAACCTGATTACTATATAGCGTGTCAACATTAAATAACTGAAACTGATTAACATATCGGCAACATCTTGGGTCAAGATGGTTTCAACATAACAGCCCATGCTGTCACCATGTTGGCCCACTTTGCAAATAACCACACAGTACCAATACGATTTGTACACCTAGTGCCATCATGGGCCCCATTAACTTGTGTTGCTTGGGTAAAGAGAGGAAATAGTTTGAAACAAGCATAATAGACCACCAAAGTGAAGTGAGTTAGGTTCCTTTTTAGAATATCGGCCAAATATTCCTATGTTATTCGTACGAGGAGAAAAATTAGGTGGTAGAACATCCATTTCAGCTGACTATTTACTTACTCTTGGAAAAATGTAAGTCGATATTTCGGTACCTACCTAATACCTGAACGCATTCATTGCTATAGTAAACGCATTGCTAGTTAGTTAACCCTGGTAAGGTAGTAGCACTGTCCAAGTGTGTATAGGTAATTTATTGCTAACTGAATTAGGTATTCTCAAATACTAATTATGGTGTCTTTCCTAATAGGTAGGTGCCTTACATATTCCCTGTTTACATGTTAATTTCAGAGGGATGTGTAAATAACTAACTAACTACCTACCTACCTACCTAGGCAAACTACATAACTAACTACCTACTTGCCTACCTAGGCTATAAGGGAAACTACATAGCTACCCTCTTACCTACCTAGACAAACTAAATAGGCGGACTACATACCTACCTACGCACACTTCATAACTATCTACCTATCTACCTACTTGACGAATTTGATCATCAGTCGTTTCCATGACAAGTCGAAGCATCAGGCAGATGCATCACACTCAGTTCGATTCGTGAGGCTGGAAGCTATACAAAGCTTCTAACACAATAAGAAATTTCATTAGTAGTTGTGTCACCTGAAAGAAGCTACGCCTACCATTGAATAGTCAGAAGATGAATGATCTTCCAGAAGATAGGTTAGAAGCAGTGCCCCTATTCCGTCTCTCTTTTTGGCCCCTATTCCGTCTCTGATGGCGTCCTTTCTCGGCGCCAAAGATCAAACAAGAAATGTTGGGCTCTACTGTTCACATGCCTCGATTCAAAAGCCACTCACATTGAGCCTCTTCCGTATATGGACGTGCCAAGCATAGAAAATGCCCTGCAACGTTTTTTCTGCCTGCGAGGAAATTTAAAAGTAATTAAAACCGAACAAGGAACTAATTTCATTGGAACAAAAAATCAAGAGGAAGTAGCAATTGTACTACGTAGTCGTCTTCAAAATGAGCATGGTTGTAAGTGGATTATGAACCCTCCAAAGGGTTCTTACTTTGGAGGAATCCGGGAACGTCAAATCCAAACTGCAAAAAATATTCTTGCCACTTGTTTCCATCATTTTGGTTCTTAAGAGCATTCTCAGTAGAGATGACCTCTATACTTTCTTACAAGAGTGCATCTCCATAATGAAAAACACTGCATTATAGGAATATTCAAGCGACCCCAACGATCCACGTCCACTTACCCCTGCCATGCTCCTCACTCTCCGTGGAGAAGTCTCCTCTATCATTGATGAATTTTTCAACGAGAAAGACATTCTAGCTTATGGAAGCAACCGATCGAATCCAATATCTTTCAGACCAGTTTTGGTCGCGCTGGAAGAACGATTATCTTCAAAAATTGCAGCCACGAAAGGAATGGCTCGAAGAGAAACGATCTCATCAACCTGGAGATGTGGTTTTGTTTAAGACTACATCTAAGAGATACTCATGGCCTATGGCAAAGGTAACATCC
>CANNZV010004522.1:27180-66904 GCA_947561585.1 Caprella mutica
CTCCAGATACATCTAATTCATAAGTTTTATTTATACCTGAGACCGAATATTCCGAGACTGAAATTTCAAAAACCGATTTTTCCGCTTGAATCTCATATTAAATTAATGTCAAAACACGTCAAAATTACTAATATTACGTATAATTTTACAAAGATAATGATCTTATCCGCTTTTTATAAATAAACTACACATTTCAGTACTCATAATTTCAATTTTTTCTTTTATTGTTACTGAGCCCGATTTTTCCGACACCGTTTTTTCCTGACCAAAATTTCCAAGAACCCACGTCAATACAACTTCTGCAACCAAATCCTACTAATATTGCCCAAAATGAAGGAGTTACCCATCTTCCATTCATCCTCAAGAAATTTCCATAATTCTTTCACATTTGTTGTGTTTCTTCTCAGAGAACTGTCTCCAATTATTATCCAAACAATTTGAATTTGATTGAGGTTTGGGGGCTCTGCGAAGGCCAGCTCATTTGAGCAATTTCTTCATTTGCTAATACGTTCCTAATTTATTTTTATCTGAGTAGTAGAGTACGGTATCCTGCATGAAATTCGGAGCAGTTGAATAATACTTCTGCAATAACTCCTCCATTCAGAAGAACACTGGGACCAGGTCCAGCAGAAGAAACGATCCCTCAAACCATCACACTACCACCTCCGACTTCAACTGTTTTCTTGGCGCAGTTCAGAGTTAACCTTCCCCCTCCTCTACGTTTTGATTCGTACTTTCCCATTAGAACTGAAGATATTTAGTTTTCCTTTATTCATCACTAAAATGTACTTTCGACCACTTATCAATCTACCAAACTAAATTCTCATGACAAAACACAAGTAACACTTTCCAGTTCTTTTAAGAGATTAAAAACTTCGATGCAGGTACCAGTGATTGCAATCCAATTTGTTGAAGTCGAAGCGAAAAAGTAGACCGGGACACCGTACAACAAGACACACCTTTCTCATGAGAAATTGGACCAGAAGATTTGAATCTATCTTGCAAGCTTCTTTGATAAATTGCATGATCTTCTCTCAGCATTGATTTCGGTTTGGAATCAACAACCCCATACCTTTTATGTTGAGCGACAATATGTTGCACAATCCTTTAAGATTTTCATATGGCAATAGAAATCTCTGGCAACGACAATTATTGGACCCTGTACTCAGTGAAGAAACTCAACAAATGTGGAAAAATTGGTGACATTTTTTGAGGAATAGTGGAAGATGAATAAAACCATATTATACAAAATTCATAGAATTTAGTGGTAGAAGATGTATTGAAGTGATATTGCAAAGAAATATTCACGAAGTTTTAAGTTAATAAGTGCCAATATACGGAAAGTTTATGATGGCTACCCTTAACTTTTGACCAGAGCTAAATTTATTGTTTGAGGTGAAATATGGAACTATTGATCAATTATTTGTCCAAATGTTATGAAATTTCATAGGAATGAATATATGTTCTATATGAAAATACTTGCAAAATTTCAATAATGTGTGTTCTGTACCTTTTTTAAATTAAACATTTAGCAAACTTGTTCTCGCCTACACTTATATTTTGGCCACTACTGTACACTATTATAGAAATCTTACCATAAATTCTAAACATGTATTCCTATAAACAATATGATAATTTTCACAATTCAGTTAACGATGGGAAAAGTTTGACTCATAAATTTTAGTAAAAATAAATAAGATTTATTTTATATTTTTTCTGTATATTATACAAGCACTGAATTATTAGTTATTTTATCGTGAATTTAATTATTTCATATTACTGATTCAATATCAATAATTATCTTGTAGCACACTTGAAAAAAAAAACGTTTATTGCTTTATGATCGGGTCAATGAGATAGAAAATAGATCAATGGTTATAATGAAAAAATTAATGACTTTAAAATACTGTAATGTATATATGCTGTCACTTGAGAGATTGTAAGAACTGATTAATTTTGTAATGACGAACACGTAATACACACATTGTAAATATACCAATGTTAAACTTGAAAAGAATCTCCATGCCTCAATATTTGATCTTTATATTTCACTACACCATACAGTTGAGGAATAAACTAAACTATAAATGATCGAAACGATATATTTCTTGATTTATTCATTAGAATTTGTAAACAAACTTCAATGGAGGTTGAAGTGTCCGATGGTTAATTCAATAGATAATTGTTTCTTGTTTTAATTTTGTGATTAAAGCATACACCTTGCTTTTAAAAGCCTTCACCAGTTGGGTTAGAATAACTTTAAGCAGCTAATGCTCGAAACTCGCAGTCCAGATAAAATTCTTAACACATTCCCCGCGTATGCTCATTTGCAATCAAATCCGCTATTGCGTTACATTTTTTTTGATGCATTAGACAGTGCGCAGCTTGGCAGCGTCAAGAAATATGTTTAGTTTGTTGTCATATATGATTACAGTTATTTGAAAAAAAATATGGTACAATACGCAAATAGAAGGATCTTGTTACAGTATATTGCGTATTGTACCATATGTGTACCATGTGTTTTATAGGCTTATCTCGCGATGTCAAGTGTGTTCTCCTGCCTTTCGTGTTACAAACTAGTATATGAGCAATTAATTCTTTGTCCATTGGTTTAAACATCATGAAAGCTAGGTCGTTTTACGAAAAACAACGAAACACAAGTTAAATGGTTCATTTTCCCTCGCAAGATCATCACTGATCTTTTTTTGAACGTGAACCCTTTAGTACCTACTAGAATATAGCGATTCTGATGATGATTTTGGTGAGGATACATCAAATACTATCTCTGTGAATCCTATTTCATCTCAAGATGATGCGCCACAAAATCTGGATGAAGAAAATGAATGGCAATCAGTGACTGCAAGAGATCGTCTATTCTCCTTCTTAGGAAATGAACAATTATTATTGGTTTATTTTGTAAAATATTGTTTAGTTTGTAAAATTTTATGTTTATATCGTATGCACTTTTCTGTATTGTTCTCTAGGAGAGAGTATTGTTCAAATTTCATTTATTTTGAGGATAATATATTTTCATACATTAGGAATTTTTCGAATGTTTCGTTTTCTGATTGATATTTTTTCCTAATATAGAGGATGAATTTATTTGTACAATTGGAAATGACTGAATTAAATATTTTGTTTCTTTATTTATGACTTTATGGCTATTTTTGTAATTTTAGGAAAAAATAAATTTCTAATTTAGAAAATGTTCTAAGAGGACAATGTATTTGTTTTGATAGATAAACCTTACATTTTTAGAATCATCTGAAATCTATTTATGTATTCCTAACCCTGGAATAATCAAATGCACCTAAGTTTTCATGTTTTTTCCATTTGCAGTTTTAGAGGATAGCGCTATCCTCTAAAACTGCAAGTAGCGTTATATGGCTAGTGTGTTAAACCTTTAGAGCAGAGGCAAAACTTGACTACTGTCTTATGAGATAAACTTATCAATAACACGTGATATAAAACACATTCAATTATTTGATTTATCATTGGAAAAATGAGTCTAATTCACATATTCATCAAATTGAAAACTTGGGAGGGAATAACGTATAAACATGGAAAAATTGACATAAATTATTGAATGTGGGGTCGGGCGTGTTAGCACCGCACATACCCTTTCCTGGGGTAACACTACGCACCACTTTTAATTTTAAAATCACTTGTTTTAGCCTGAATCTGATTGCACCTCCATTTCAAGCATCTTCTTTCTCTAATAAACATCATGATGCACCATTATCATATTAGTATTTCTAAAGTAAAGTTGCGATGTATGTGGTGCTCTCAAAACGATCTGAAAAAAGTTTGTGCTGATGATATCTAGATACCACAAATCTCTAATAACTCTAGGACCGAGATTTATTGATTCATATTGTTTTAAAATGCTTACACAAAAATTAACAGTTAAATATGTCAAATTTTAAACTTCAGTTTTAAAGGTTTTCTCGTCACAACCGTGCGCAGTGATACCTCAGATAATTTGAACGTAGGGATTGTAATCACGGTGAATAATTAATAACCATATTTGTATCCAAATAAATATAAAAAATATGGTTTTTACGCTACTAATGAAAGCATAATTATTGAATACTGTTATTTATTTATAATATTGATTGACAATAAACTAACGATCGTAGTTAGCTATAATACTTGATATGGTGGTATTAATTATAGGAAGAGGGGGTATTAAGGTGGGGGAGTAGGAGGTTATTGAATCAAATATTGATTAATAAACCTACGATCGTATTATATTACTTGACAAAAGTAGTTAACTAGTTACGTAAAAACTAAGTGTTAAATTTGTTGCAGATTCATTAAATATGTGTATATAAAGTTAGGTACAATTTGATTTGGGAGAGGGCATGTTGAGAGAGGTAAACACTGACATTTAGATGGAGACATTGGGAGAGGGATAAATAGATGGGGGAAATGGGATTCAGATGGGGAGGAAGGGGATTTAAATGGGAAGAGAGGGAGATTTAGATGAAAGGGGTGGGTGATTAAGATGGGAGGAGATTGGGATTTAGATGGGAAGAGAGGGGGATCTAGATAGGATGAGATGGATATTTAGATGGGTAAAGAAGGGGGTTTAAATAGGAGGTGGGAGTGGTATTAAAATGGGGAGAGGAGGGAATTATGTGGGGGACAGGATTCTTCTATTTATGCAATGTGCAGTAATAACCCTTCATGTGCGCACTGCGCAGTGATACCCCTATAGTCTAACTCTATACACTCGCTAAAAGTTGCGCACGAAAAATTGCCTATAACTCTTTCATTTATTTGGGTATTATTTCGAAACTGGTTGAGAACCATCCTCTTTAATGATCGTTTCATCAAGAGAAAAGAGTTTCTCTATTACATTTTGTTTATGAGTAAATACAGAGTTTGCGTGATTATTCGCGGTGATACCACTCCGACCCTAAATACTATATTTTTTGAGATTTGGGAAACATTTATGTCTGTGTGATACTTTCGAATTCATAATTACGCATCAGAACACAAATTGTTTTCATTCATGTAATTGTGAATAACATATAATGAACATGTTTACCTTGTAGTGGCACAGAATGTGAAAACTACGACTGAATCTCTAAAGCAAATGTTCTCAGTTTTTATCCACTATTTAAAACTTAACAACTAGCTTATTAAATCATTAATTTTAGGAGCACTCAATCGGGTTAGAAAAACTAAAATTATCATTGATTAGTGTGTTTAGAAAAAATAGTAAAAAAGAATAAAGACGGGATACATAGGAATTAATTCGACATACTCTCCAGGATATTTTCAGAGACAATCCAACAGAATGGGCTGAAATTTTCTGGAAACATCCGGCCTATGGTCCTACAGAACGCTATTGATTTATTTAACGAATTTCAAACGGGTTTTCGAATTATTCGAATTTTAATTTTAATGGAATACATAGGGATTTAATTCAAATCTGGAAATACGTACATGGTAACATACGAAATACATAAATAAAAAAATATAATTTGCCTTAATCGAATCGATAAAATATCTACAATATGTAAAGAAAATCTACAAAAATAACAGCGTTAACCGTTTTTCGAAATTCGGAGTACTTTTTGAGATATGACGAAAATTAGAAAATGAAAAATAAAATTCTACGCTGATTATCATTTTTTCTCACGAAAATAAATGACAAATTTTACACGATTAAGAATATAATAATTAATGTTGATATTGATATTGACGGATGGGAATATGAATAAATACTCGAAATAAACTATATTTAAAATATTTTTAATAAAATAATCACGAATTTTACATCATTATATTAATTAATTTAAATATCAGCTGCAACCTATATATGACGATTTTATTTCTTCTATTTCAAGCATTGAACTGATCGACGTAGCTAATTGTTTGAATTTTTCATAAAGTTATTATTTGAATAATGTTTATAATTTGTAGTTATTTATACAGCTATCTTATATAATAATTTATAATCTATACGACAGTATTCTACACAAATTGATGACGTCACGGGGCAGAAAATTACTCTTTACTGGTACCTAATTCTTATGAAATGTAATGGAAAACGGGATATGTAATGTGTATGAACAAACACAATAAGTGATGTACTTAAATATTAATATTAAAAAATATATAATAATATATACACGCTACCGTGCATTTTGCACGGGACCCACTAGTCTTAATAGTTAATTACCCAAATCGAAATGTTAAGTTTGTATATTACTATGACTTAAATTCATTGACACCATCTTTGAATATACGTCAATATTCACTAATTGGTATCTTTATTTTCATCTACTATTAGCTTATTGGCATCTCTCCAGTTACTACGAAAAGGCGGGGCTTATCCTCAGCTACGTTTTCAAATCTCAAAATAGTGAATGAGAAATCCACGGTTTTTCTTTTTCTTTCTAAAATTTTAACTATATTCATAATTTTTTTACTGCGATAATACATAATGTACAGTAATTTTACGTTTTTCAAACCCGCGTGAAAAAAAGCTCATTGCAAAAAGTTAAGCTACAACTGATTCTAACGGAATCCTTCCTTCACACTTGGGGGGGATTTTTCGAAAGTATTATTTTTCACGCAGCTCAGCTTATTCTCCTGCTAAATATAGAAGAGTATGAATGTCTATTGTACAGTTCCCATTACCGTTTTTTCTCCTGCTGGAAGTTTATACATCCGAAATAGTTTTGAAGAAAATATGAAAAAAATTGAAAATGAAAAATAAAAGTCTAAAACAGTTATAGCATTTCTACCCACGAAACAAGGGTCCCTAGCCATTCGGAGCATAAGTTGTAATAGTTAAGTAATTAGTGTTCACTCAATTTAGCAAATGATTCCAATTTACTGTGTTTATATCTTTTCCCACTGAACTCCACTCATCAAATTATGAAAAAAGAATGACATCGCTACAACTACCCAGGTTCTGTTGTCATTAACAAATTAAGAAGTTTGGCTTCAAGCAGCGTTCCTGTGCAAGTCATTGCATAAAAAACTTCTATCTTTAGGCTGTAAGTTTCTATAATCAAATAGAGAGAAACATAACTGAGTTAAAGTAATTAGAAACTCTGTACAAGACAGTAAAATTCTCATTAATAAATATCTTTGTATTTTTTTCTGTAGGAAAACAAACATTCGTTGGAATATGGGAATTGATCAAAAATGGAAAATTTATTAATAATTCAAGTTTGAAAATGCAAGCTAGAAGGATGGCTTTATGTCGTTGACTTCCACTCTCTGAACTAAAGTAACATGGAGTTAAATAAATAGAGAACTAGTTAGGAAACCAGAGATATACATAGTAGGGAAGTCAGAAGCTGATAAACTCATGAACTAACGATCTAACGATCAATTCACAAGCAATGATTTTAAACCACTTATTCCTCTTGTTGCAGGTTAATCTTTTGTTGAATTGTTTGATTATATAAGTTTGATATTGTACTAAATAGATAAATGACAAACAATTACGAAATACAAATAATCTTCAAAATGTTGTACAATTTGAAGCATTAGTTTATATGTTGTTTAGTTATTTTTACTATTAAATTGCAATTTTTATTAGGAAGATTTCGTGGACTAACGTCAAAGGAGCCCCTTTGAACAATGTAAATCCTGCAAGTCACTTAAAAGGAGCGTCTAATTGGCATGTAAAATACTTTAACTTACTGTGATAGACTTAAATTCAGTCTGAAAACATTTATGAATTATCTGTCAGTTCCACAGCATCGAGCATAAAGGGAAAATTGATATCATTAAAATAATTTTTAAACCGGATTTTCTTTTAAAATCAAAAAGGAGGTTTTAAACGAAAGTTTGTTTAGAGAAATATTTGAAAAACAGATGAAAGAAAAATCGATAATTATTATAACCAATGCGAAATTTAGTTGATGCTGGTTTATCGGAACAGTTTGTCAACGTATTTGACCTATTTTTGGCAGTTGCAAATATTTTCATATCTACATTCGATTGTCTCATTAATTAATTGAAAATATATTTGAGATGAATAATTTTCGTAACTGATAAGTTTGTAATAAATTATTCAAATATATTGCATGCAATGACGATTTATGCCCATCCCTTGGATTAATGATAAAGTTTGTCATTCAAAATCACTGTGATGCGTTTTACAGCAACTTTTAAATAATACTCATGACGAAAACTCTGTTTACTTTCCACTTTAAGAATTACATCAAATCAGTCTAGTGAATTGAGGGACGTTAACTAAACACATTGTTCATTATAACTTTTGTTTAGATTGCATTGCTTCTTGTAATTATAATGTATTATTGTTGTTTTTCTAGTCAAATAATTTGTGATGTTTTCTGCTCAATAGTTGATTTGATGATCTGAGTTCTATATTTGGCCTTCCATACTTCCATTTTTGATGCTATAAATATATATATTTTTTGGTACATTAATTATCATGATTATATGAGAAATCTCATGTAACACATTTTGTATAGCTGAATTGAAACTAAGCAAAACTACAAGCTATGATAAAATTAAAACGAAAATGTACCTTATATGCTTGAGATATTTCTTTCAGGGCCAGACTCTTGAGGAAAATAAATGACCATTAATATGTAGACCTATTGAATGTTAATCTCTTTGCTGTGTCCAGCTTATCTACATATATGCACATTGTACATATATATCAAAGGTAGAGTTGATGTTATTCATTGTTCGAAAGGTGAGAATAACTTGTAGGTTCGTACACATTCAGAGCCTAATTACAATTCAAGGAGAATTGCCAAATGAATCTTAATAGCTTCTCTTACACGATTGTAATTCCTGAGCCCCTCTCATTCAGCAACACAACCTCTAATATTGAATATGAATGAAAATTGTCAAGAAAATGAATTTTCTCTTTACACCTTAGTAAGATTTTACACAAAATGTTACAATCTTTCTGTAAGTTTATTGTATTGAAATTGGTCAAATATTTTCAAAACCACAAAAGTTGTGCATCGCATTTTCAGTCTGAATCATGTGATGACAAAAATAATTTGAATAAATTCTAATTTATCCTACTTACATTCCAAAATTACTCAAAATTCGACAACAATCATTTTTTAAAAAATAATCATTTTTGGGAATCGTCCTCAAAGGAATTACAACTATTCTTGCAAATTTAAAAGCAAAAATGTGTTGTCATTCGGAGGATCATATTCCACACCAAATATTACGCTAGGTAATATTTTCTTACTATTTGTAATAAGATTGGAAAAGTTTGTTTAGTTCAGTGATGAGAGTCGTGAAATGAAGCAATTTTCTGCTCAAATTTGAGACAAGATTACGGACTTCATTTTATATTCCAGCTTACAGAGTGGTAGAAAATTAGGGAAAGTAAGTACTTCTGATGAGTTTTTATCAAATTATTTTCTGTTCGTTAACCTAAGAGTTTGAAAAAAAATAAAAATTCAATCAGTTTTCATTATTTTCTGAGAAATTATAAGTTATATGATAAAAAAAAAAGGAATCGACATATTACTTGAGGTAGATGAGTTCAGTTTTGAGAATGTGGTGTAGTAGCTATTAAATACTGAATAAAAATTAAATCTATTTCATAATGCACATCGAATCTTTTTTTTTACTTCCACCTACCGCGCAAATTATCGATCACATTATTTCATTCGGTATTTACACTCATGTTGTAAAGGGTCCAAAACTATCTTAGGACTGTTACACTTCCTATAGTTTTGTACTATTTTTATAGTAAACACCTAGTAGGACGGAAATTTAAAAGGCAAATGGATTGAACCGAAAGCTGTTCACTAATAGAATACAGCTGACCAAAGAAGTTTATTAAGTCTATTAAACAGACTGCATAGCTCTATCTTTTACGCTGTCATAAATAGGAGTGATATATTAAACCATGTAAGTGTTTATTTGTTATGATTGTTAATTAATTGATTCTAGTGATTATAATTTGTTTACATGATTATTTATAGTTGAGTGATAATTTATTTTACATGTTTTCTTAATTGCTATTTATTTCATTTGTGTATTTTTATATTACAGCTGGTCCCCTTTTATCCCTACCCCTTTTATCCCAACCCCTCTTATCCCTACCCCTTTTATCCCTACCTCTTTTATCCCTATCCCTATATACCCCTAATCCTATACGGATATACCCCTTTCCCTATCTTGCCTGTAAACAGAAGCCAAGATGTGTAAACAGAATGTTGAAAAACTTACTAGAAGAATTGTAATTGTGCCAAAGTATTCCCATGCCTATTTATCCTCCACCTTCACAAACAAATAATAGTTATTCTTTATTTAGTCATTATCTATCATCCAAATTAAATAGCTGCATTTCGAATCCTTTTATTTAACCCCTTTCATACGTGAGATCTCAGTACACCCATATAGAAATAGATTAAATAGAATCACAGTAACTAACTAATCGATCACAAGATAAGGCCAATAGTAGAATAATATTAGAACCTGGGTTATACTGATTTCCCACCACAATGTACTTTTGTATGATCGTAACAGAATTTCAACAGTTGAATCATGAGAAGAATAACTGACATTTAACAGTGATGTGAATTTATATACTATTTGGATACATAGTTTGATTTAGTTTTAATACTTAGTGTGGCGGAGGTGAAAAAGAGGTTCACTTCTGCAGGAAAGCAGGAAAATTCATCATTGGCAGTAAAATAGTATGCTGAATCCGAATATGAACGGATCCACGCTGACAAAGCAATACTTCCTACTCAAAATTTGAATTTAAGGGGGAAGGGGGGTCAGATACCATAAAATAACACATTTTCTTTTCAAGTCTAAATATTTTTCTTCACGAGAATGTGTAAACAGAATGTTGAAAAACTTACTAGAAGAATTGTAATTGTGCCAATAAATACTCACGTACAGTGGTGTTTGCATGGAATGGCTGTTATAAAGTTGAGTTTTGTGAGGGATATATTTTTTTCGATAAGTACCATCTTAATATTTTAATATCTTTGTCATATTCAGACTGATTTTAGGCAACCGAAATACAAAATGAAGAAGAAATGGAGAATTGTGAAATGTGGATCGAATTTTCTATTATTTTGATCTCGAAATTATTGTATTTATATGTTTTTTGAGGAAAAATGGTAGGAAGGATGGGTTGGGTTACGGTGGAACTCGATGTGCAGCCACCTTCTAGTGGTGACTTCAGTTGTTAGTTATTTGAAGTTAGTTAAATAATTTCATATGTATAAAAAGAGAGCTGTGCCTTCATTTGCCTATATTATTACTCAATTATGATATTTTATCTGTTAATAATTAGCTCAATTGTGACAACAGAAGAAAATATCAAAGGATTTTGAGATTCGAAATTTAGTTTTACATATCCAAATTTCATTGGAAATATGTATTAAAATATATGAAGACAAAAGATAAAGTTTAAATTGATGCATAAAATTTAAAAGGGGAAAATAATTGATATTTTTTCAATATTTTGTTTTTATTTGAAACATTTGTAGCGCATAAAGATATGATGTAACAGAGCCTTATATTTTATTCTGCAGCCAATTATTGGATCTTTACCCATCCAATTTTATCTATTACGAATCATATATATGAAAAATGAAAATTTAAAAAAATAACCATATAATTGTGGTTTTTACAATTTTTTCGAATTTTTAAGTCTCTTGTGGCACATGAAAAAATTGGTTTAGAGATCTAAGATTTTCCACACATTTTAACACAAAATGGCAAATTTTATCACTATTACCAAACCCAACTTAAAAAGTTGTTAAAATGTTCCACCCCAACCTTTATGTAGAACATATTGCATGGGCCCCGCAGGCCCGCATCTCCAAAAATAATTGTTTATAAAACTATAGTTCAGAATTTGTTCAGCTGCCCTTCTCCATGCGTTTGAACCCTACTATTCAAACATTGTTATGAAAAACTTCCAAAAATACGCTGAGTTTGTTTACTCCCAAACCTAATGAGGCAGCTGTTTTTTGCTACGTTTCTTTCCACAGCCGCCTTTCTTTCTTTAATTTCTTTCTGCAGTCGTTAAATCCACACAAATATAACGAGGAAATATACTGGTCATTACCATTGATAAAAGCGTTGCTTCCACGGTGAAAATAGATATTTCTGATCTACAACCGTGCACACACGAGGCGTGGATCGGGTCAAATTCGGATACAGCATACTATTTCACTGCCTAGGCTAGTAAGATTTTCCTGCATAAGTGAACATCTCTTTCAGTTATTGTTACGTATCTGTCAAACTAACTGTAACCCTGTTCAGTAATACGTAAGATAGGTCTCATGAGAATGAGAAGCTTCTCATAACATTCGGTTTTCGCTGTTACACCATAACCATAGAGAGAATAATATAATGGTGACTGACGCCTTTTTCATTGTGATTATGAAACTATCAAGAGAAGAGTTGAAGACAGGAAGAACTACCAGTATTTGAAACAAAATTTCAATGTACATTTGATAATGCAATATGCATGTCTTATCTAGCAATGATAGGGTGGTTGAGAGGAATGGAATGGAACTCGTCTAAATCTTCCTCCCCGAGGTTTGTTAATGATAAATTTATGAATATGAAACTAACTATGAGGTGTACTTTGAACTTAAATCGTTTTCAAAAGTATAAGAATAATTACAATTTGAATTATTTTTACATTATGAGAATTTATGCATACAAGATTTTTTTTTAATTTTCATGTTATTTTGAAGATTGTTGTAGAATTATGATGATGAAATTCTATGCTTTTGAAATTTTGATACTAACTTAGTAGGATATTTTAAGCTATTACAATATTACAAACTGAAATTACTCTCTATGTGATATGAATAATAAGGTGCCTGATATACTATTCGCAGAGAGAAATAAAGTACAACCCATGTGTTTGTAGCGTTATAAAACTCTTATTAATTTATTTCTCATAGTTCATTATTCATATTTCCATTTTATATTTATTTATTCTTTTTCTTCATCGTAAAATTTGTTATCCGTACTTCTGTGTACACCATGTAAGGTTAGCTGCAGAAATATTAAATTCTCAATCAGTAGTGTTATAGCCTTTGCTAGTAGTGCATCTCTTATTATAAACATTGTGGAATTTAAAAGTGTAGCTAAATTTTGTGTACCGTTTTCATTACTTTATTTTTGAACTAAATCATTTCTTTAAAAAACTAACTTTTCTCAAATTACTTTTTTTATAAATTAACTGTGATTGAAAGTTTGGATTCTTATTCATATTACCGTGTTCTATTACACTAGCTATTACTTCTCTTAAATATAATTATTAAATTTTTCCTAATCTTTGCTTTTGATAGTTATTTCTTTTCTATTCTGTTCTATATCATTTCGCATATAATCATTTGCATATAAAATAACTGCCCTACCGTATTAAATATTAAACCTAAAATTTAAAAGATTTAAACTAAACTAAACTAAACTAGTGTTCTACATATAACCTCTCTGAGGTGAGTTTAAACTGTTTATAAAATTGTGCATTATTTGTTATAATATCTTTAAAACTATTAGGTACTTATGCTGTGTATAATTTAAATTACAGGTGTCGGTCGGACCCAAATAAAATCTTGAGAATTCAAACTTTGTTACTCTTGACCTGCCCTCAACTGGTGACCCCGGGAAGTGTTAAGGACTAAGAGTAACTGTAATAATGGGCGGAGAAGAAGAAAAAGCTACGGAAGAAATACAAGCTGTAGGCATTAAAATGCCAGACTTCATGGAAACTGCAGCCAGTGCTTGGTTTCAAATTATTGAAGCAAATTTCAAGTTGAAACGCATAACCGTGGGTGAGACTACATTTTTCCATGTAGTTTCTTTGCCACCTGCTCTCGTTGCAAGACTTCCTCCACAAATTTTGGAAAACCAAAACTACGATGAAATTAAGGAAAGAGTCATTGCAATGCATGAGCGAACTAAACCAGAACTGTTCTCCAAACTAATTGCTAAAACTACCATGTCCGGTAGACCTTCAACTTACCTTCAAGAATTGAATGAGATAGCACAGAAAGTAGGAGTTTCAGACGATCTAGTACGCCATCAATTTATTCAAGCTTTACCTGGCAATCGTACTAGCAGCTCGGAAAGATCTAACTTTGACACAACTGGGAAAGTTAGCGGATGAACTTTCCCCATTATTTCAGAATAATGCGATGACTGTGAATAACATCTCTAATCCTGCATCAGCTACTCAGGAACAAATGGAACGTTTCCATTACGGATCTACCTCTCGGAATTATGGTGATAACCCTAATTTCATTCCAATTGGATTACGTCCATTCGGCTCTGGTCAGGGATCTAGAATTTGTAGAGGACATCTCTACTTTGCTGAACGATCAAAAACTTGTAAACCCTGGTGCAAATTCCCAGGAAATAAAAGTAGGTACTCCATGCAGCCATCTTCAAGACCAGTTTCTCCCACTAGATCTCATTCATCTTCGAGAATGAGTTTTCCAGGACGGCGCTATCATAGTAACTAGTTCACAGATTCTGCAGTTCCAACCCACTCGGAAAACTAGACGGGCGGGTTGTATTAGCAGCTATTGGCCTGCCCCCTTTTGAGATTGCTGCACGTATTGGCTGTAATAAAATAAACCTAATAATAGATACAGGCGCTACTTTATCTTTTACCCGTATGCTATAGGGCTGGACTTCTAATTAGACCTACAGCAATAAAATTATCTGCTGTGAATGGAGATACAATTAACTGTATAGAAGCTGAAGTAGAGATTGCGATACCGGCGTTGAAAAGAAACTTCGTTTGGACTTTTGTGGTGGCTGACACTACACACCCATTGCTAGGGGTTGATTTTCTCAGTCATCACAATTTACTGGTGGACTGTGGAAAAAGTTAATAGACCAAGAAACTAAATTGTACGCACCTACCAAAACTACAGAAACTTCGTGTATTCAAGTAATACTACCAGACGTTGTCAAGCAACCATACAGTGTACAAGAGCTATTTAATAAATATCCCTCTACTTACACCTAGTGCTACCTCTTCATCTGTTAAATCCAAGATCTATCATCACATTGAAACTGATGATAGGAAGCCATCATTTGCAAAAGTTCTCCAACTATCAGATGAAAAAAGGAATATAGCCTACAAAGAAATTTCAGAGCTCTTACGTGCAGGAATAATTAGACAGTCTCGATCACCATGGTCATCTCCATTGCATATGGTTCCTAAGAGTTCCCCAGGAGAATGAAGAATGTGTGGTGATTACCAAACTCTAAACGCTGGAACTAAACCAGATCGGTATGGTATCCCTAACACGAATAGCGTTTCACAAAGACTCCATAACATGAACGTATTTTCGAAAATTGACTTAGTGAAAGCCTACCACCAAATCCCCGTTTATCCTGCGGATATAGAGAAGACTGCTATTACTACTCCATTCGGGTTATACGAGTACGTGTACATGCCATTCGGCTTGAGAAATGCAGGATGCACATTTCAGCGACACATGGACAATCTATTTCTCGATGTGAAATGTGTATTTATTTATATGGACGACATATTGGTATTTTCTGAAAGCGAAGAAGAACATCTGCGTAACTTGGAAATTGTATTCAGAATTCTAAAAGACAATCAGCTGAGAATATCTCTGGAAAAATGTACCTTCTTAAAGGAGAAGTTAGATTTTCTGGGATGCAGTGTGAGCAAAGATGGAATGAGACCAACTTCTTAAAAGATCTAAGAGATCAACGATTTTCCTGAACCATCAGACTCTAAAACCTTACGAAGTTTCTTAGGTATGATCGGATTTTAAAGAAGATTAGTACCTAATTTTGCCTCTGTGGTTTTACCATTAACTGAACTAATCAAAAAAAATCCTAATTCCAAAGATCTAAAAATGAGTGAAAGCGAAGTGGAAGCTTTCACTAAAGTGAAAAAGATTTTAGGTGAAATTAGCGCGCTACCTCATCCTGTTTCGAACGTCACTAACTACCAGTTAGTAATTGATAGTTCGAATTACGCTGTTGGTGCAGCGCTACATCAAATGGTTAATGGAGAAGCTATACCAATCGGTTTCTTTTCAAAGAAATTATCTGATGCTCATAAGAAAACCTCTACCTTCGATCGTGAACTTTTGGCTGCTTACTTAGCAGTACTCCATTTTAAATTTCAGATAGAAGGAAGAGTTGTTACCCTGTTTGCAGATCACAAGCCATTAGCGTGTGCCTTTCATAAAACTACCATGATGAAATCTGATAAACAGCAGCGTTACCTATCTTTGATTACTGAATATATAGCTGACATTAACTATATAAAAGGCAAACATAATATTATAGCGGACTGTCTTTCGCGTCCTACTAATGCTGTTATGATAGATTTATTTGACCTTCCTTCATTAATAATTTTCACTCCATATCTCATCCAGGTGTTAAGGTAACTTCAAGAATAGTTCGTGAAAGCTACTTCTGGCCAAATATGGACAAAGACTTGAGAGTTTGGACAAGAGAATGCCAATCTTGTCAACAAAGCAAAGTACAACGCCATACCAAAAGTGAAGTTCTGAAGTTCAACTTGCCTTCCGAAAGATTCGAGACTATACATTTGGATATAGTCGGCCCTTTGCCGCCAGTTAAATTAGCGTCTTCAGACACCTTCACATCTCCTTACCGCTATTTACTAACTTGCATTGACAGGGCAACGAGGTGGATTGAGGCAATACCTATGGAAAACATAACTGCTGCCTCAGTCGCTGTTGCTTTTGTCACGATGTGGGTTTCTCGTTTCGGAGTTCCTCTCTACGTTGTCACTGATCGTGGAACATAATTTGAGTGTGAATTGTTCCAGGAATTATGTAAATTGATAGGATTCAACCGTCTAAGAACTACGTCTTTCCACGCACAAGCAAATGGCATGATAGAAAGGCAACATCGAACAATTGAGACTGCCATCATGTCTCGCAAACAGGAATGGCTACAAGCTCTGCCAATCGTTCTAATGGGAATGAGAATGGTGCCAAATGAAACGGGATTTTCGTCATTCACAGCTGTAACTGGGACTGCAATACTACTTCCAAGACCACTAGTTAGTCCAGATGAAAGCGACAGCTACTTTAATCACGAATCTGTCCGGAAACTCGCCATCGAGATGTCGAAGATAGATTTCAGCCAGTTATCCAAAGGAAGTCTACATTCTAAACCGAACTCTTATGTACCTCTCGAATTGGAGACGTGCACACACGTTTGGTTTCGTGTAGACAGGGTACGTAGACCGTTGGAGGCTCCATACTCCGGCCCATTCCTTGTTGTCAAGAAGTTCAATAAGTACTTCATAGTATTGAACGCATACGGTAAAGAACAGTCCGTATCTATTGACCGCATTAAGATGGAAGCAACTTCCAAACAATACTGCACTAAAACGAACTTGCCAGAAGTTTGCGCTGAAGAAGCTGAGCAGTTCAGTGGATCATCAGATGTCAAGACTACGGAAGAAGACGTAGCTACGAAAGAAATCGTAATTCGTAGTGGACGGAAAGTCAAATTTTATAAATATCATTATAAATAGATGATACGAGCTTATTTATTATGGCTTCGCCATTTGATGGGGAGCTATATTGTAGCGTTATAAAACTCTTATTAATTTATTTCTCATATTTCATTATTCATATTTCCATTTTATATTTATTTATTCTTTTTCTTCATCGTAAAATTTGTTATCCGTACTTCTGTGTACACCATGTAAGGTTAGCTGCAGAAATATTAAATTCTCAATCAGTAGTGTTATAGCCTTTGCTAGTAGTGCATCTCTTATTATAAACATTGTGGAATTCAAAAGTGTAGCTAAATTTTGTGTACCGTTTTCATTACTTTATTTTTGAACTAAATCATTTCTTTAAAAAACTAACTTTTCTCAAATTACTTTTTTTATAAATTAACTGTGATTGAAAGTTTAGATTCTTATTCATATTACCGTGTTCTATTACACTAGCTATTACTTCTCTTAAATATAATTATTAAATTTTTCCTAATCTTTGCTTTTGATAGTTATTTCTTTTCTATTCTGTTCTAGATCATTTCGCATATAATCATTTGCATATAAAATAACTGCCCTACCGTATTAAATATTAAACCTAAAATTTAAAAGATTTAAACTAAAATAAAGTAGTGTTCTACATATAACCTCTCTGAGGTGAGTTTAAACTGTTTATAAAATTGTGCATTATTTGTTATAATATCTTTAAAACTATTAGGTACTTATGCTGTGTATAATTTAAATTACAGGTGTCTGTCGGAGCCAAATAAAATCTTGAGAATTCAAACTTTGTTACTCTTGACCTTCCCTCATGTTCATATAACATGGGTCAAATAAATGTATGCTTTGAATCCATTTATTATGTGAGTTGATTAGACTTTATTCATGTTTTCATGCTAAAACAACTATGACATGGTGTGTCATCAAACATCAGTATTTCAATTCATTTTATAGATAAAATCAATTTACTATGAAAGTTAATTTTAAAATTACTTTTTTGAGAATTTTAAATTATGTTGAAAAAACTATGACGGAGTGTATTGTAGTAACTCACATAGACCATTAATCTAATTTATCTGAGTATAAATTAACTTACTAGGCGAGTTGGTGCTACTTTTTTGAGATTATGAGTGAGTCAAAATGATGTTTTGTTTTAACTAACGCCAGTTTAACTATTTTTAAGTAGTATCTGCAACTCACCACGTAGGTAGGGACAAAAAAATAACAAATTCATATGATTCAAATCAAATTTTAATTGATTCAACCATTTCTTTATCTGTATTTATATTACAATCCTTATTAGATTTTATTTTTGTTGTCAATTTGTTTCGTAAATAAAAATCGTATAAAAATAATATAGAGGAAAAATAATAATGATTTGTAATTAAATTCCCGGGAATCAAATGGAACGTTGAAATTGAATGGGGGGGGGGGGGGCGAGAGGCAAATACATATGACATGTATCTCCAAAAAGTACACACAGCACAAGTACACATGCTATTTACACACATGTTTTAAATTTGTATGCCTCACATGTTTTTTCTTTGCAGTGTGTCGTCTAAAATCACTTATCTAGAATCACAAACTCTCCTAACAATCTGCAGTAATCTCATCAAGAACACCTAAACTTAGTTATCTAGTCACCAACTCTCCCATTATCACAGGATGAATTCTCACTTGAAAACTCGAAAACTTCTGATGCTGCAATTTACATTAATTTGGTGCCTAGATAAAATAAAGTGACAAAGTTTTTCTCGTGATTAGTTGAAGTTTCATTGTAAATAATATCAGAAGTGTACTATTCCCTATTTGAAATATATCTAAATTTGTGACTGCAGAAAGATATTATAATTCAATTTTTGCTATGTGGAAAATTAGACAGTATTCCCAAATGAAATAGTTAATAATATATATATTTTTTACATTTTCACGTGATTCATATTGATAATGATATTATTTTGTAAATTTGGATGCAAGAATATAGCCTATCATATATGTAATTATATGTATATGTTAAACAAATCGACAATAGAACTATATTTTTGATTTTTTAAACATCAGAAGCCAACAATACTATATTATAATATAGTTGGTATGCACGATAAAAAAATGTTTCAATTAAATAGTATATCTCTTTAATTCTTATGGAAACTTGTTGTATCTTACATCTACCTTTCAACCATTTTCCTTTTTTCCTCTAAGCATATTTCCTCACCATTCATAACTTAAACACAAAGTCTATTAGACTCTCACCTTTGCTCATTACGATATGAATGTTTGCCATTCGATGAACAGAGATCTACCATTTCCAACGAAAAGAATTGCATTATTTGATAAAGGGTCATCATTAGGTAGATTTTGGGATGACTAGAACCATTCGCTTGGGGCAATTCGTAGCATGACTAATGTGTGACAGTATGCATAATTGATTTTTTTGTATCATAATAATTTTATCAAATTTAAAATGTATAAGATTAGGCTAGCAGTTCAGTTGGCTGGTTTGGAGGAAGGGAGGGGGGTATATTCTACGATATTTTCATATGTTAATGATGTATACGCCACAAAAAATGTATCAAGTGGTGGATAATCAGGCAGCAAGTGTTGTCTCTGCAAATTGTATTAGACCTTTTTAGAACCAAAATTAACCAGAGAACAATTTTTCACAAAGTACGAGAGTATGAAAAATTAAGATTGAAATGTACGATTATTAGAATATGCGCATCAACGTTTGGGTTATAACAATTACTCTTCGCATCGCTAAGCAATCTAAACCATTTTTCTATAAATAAAAAAATACAAGACAGTAATGAATGGGTAAATTAAATTTTTAAATATTTTCGATTTTAATAGAAAGAAAGCTTCTAAAATGACTGACTGAATGTCTTATTGACAATTATCATTGAAATTGGTTATCCAGGAATAGTTGAGCATAAATAATTAATGTTTTATTTTTGCAAACTATTGAAGTAATTGGTAATATATTGAATATCATGAATAATACATCATGATTCTTTAGAGTTAGTTGATCATATTATACATCCCTGTCAAAAAGGTTAAATTCCTGGGATATTCCCTTAATATCAACAATGTTACCTTTTTATCTCCATTCATAGCTTGATGATGGGATATTCCTGTAACAATAATATTGGATAGTATTTAAATTCTTATATTATGGAATATTCCAAGAATATTTGAGAGTTACATTATTCGGTCAGATATCATACTGGGATATTCAGGGAATATCATATTTTTATAGTATTCTTTAATAACACCATTCTAACCGAGTTTTCCGAGACCGAATTTTCCAGGAACAGAATTTCCTAGAACAGTCATCTCTACATCAGCGACTGACTTTTGGAGACTAAATCTGGATATTTTACATAAATTATTTCGGAATATCACTTTACGATAGAATTATCAAAAATGTTTAATATTTCATGAATACAAATCACTGCTATTATTTTGCGCCAAACTTTCAAAGATTTATTCCCTCTTCTGATCGAACACAGAGAAGTATTGAAACATTTTCATCATTAATATTTCATTGATGTAGAATGTAATTGGAAAAAGTTGAAAGGATTCAATATGATTCACTATAACGACATGCAGAGAGTAGTGAACAGCATTCAATACAAAGAATGAAGTTAATTATACAGTTCTACTAATGAAAGTTTTATTCCCTAAAACAGGTATTATATAACTTATAAATTAAATTACCTATTATAATATTATTCATATTCGGCATAACAGTATCTTTTTTGAAGGAGTGTAATTCAATGGGTGGAAACTTCTCTGGTTACACCGAAGAATTTAAAGTAGACTTTTCTATATTAACCTCTCAAATTAGAGCGACTCTGCATGATTAGGGGTTTCTACTCGCCACAAAGAGACCTCAGATTGAAGTAATTCAGAGTAAGTCAATAACTTCAAAGGTGAAGCAATTTAAATGATCTCTATCACTACATTCTGTTACTTGAATTAATACGATCTAAATTTGTTCCCCAAATACTATTGGCAATACAATTAACAATCACACATTATTTGTTCAAGAGAAATGATTTGAAAAAGATGTATTTGCATCTATGTTTATCTTTTTAATTTATATCATTTTTCTAAATTCTACCATCTTTTGCGATGTTACATCTATATTTTGGTTTATTTTCAGCTTATGTGTATCCACAAATGAACTAATGAGTATGATGAAAAAATAATTTGAGAACAATATAGTAAGAATATAAATTGAGATTACACTATTACTATAAAAAAAAAATGTGAAAAATGATAATTATAAATAACTCAACAAGTGTGTTAAAGAAAACATGAAAATACACAATGCAATTGTGACTAATAATAATACTTATTTAAGATAGAAATGGAATAGTGAAACAACTTGGGAACTCAATTGAGGTAATGAAACTTTAGTACTAGTTTATATTTAACAAACGGTACATCCCATTTCTAGTGTAATATCAAACTAAATTTCTTGAATCATCTGCAGATTTTGTTCCCGTAATGTCTTATTCCTGAATTTCAGGAACTGAATTTCCGTTATAAATGGAATCGATGGCTTGGAAGGAAATTTTGAAGGTAAATAAAGATGATATGAAATATCAACATAAAATTAAGAGATCATATTATAATGTTGAAAGAGTTTAGAATATGACAATTATATAAAATAATTTTTTTTTGCGTATTAGACAATAAATATTGGACACTTTTTTACAAACACACATTCTAATGGACGGAAAATTTGATTTTGGGTATTAATTATATTTCTAATATGAATACATGTATGGGTATATCACGTGTTGCTTTGAATGAAGGATTCAGCAGCACATGAACGGTAGCAACAACATTTATTGTCACTTCAAGACAAACCATTCTGACCACACCCCACTATCCGTATCGGTAAGGCAGTCAACTTTCGAAATAGTAAATATCGATAATAACATAGTTAATCCTAAAATACTAGAAGCAATTATCATCCGAGAACAGAACGTCTACATCAACGTAAATATTCAACTAGCTATGCCAATTTCTTAACCCTCAAAAGGCTGTCTGTGGAGTTTAAGCTCGACAAGCCGAATTCAATCAATATTATAACACTATTCCTATTAATCATGGGTAAATAAAATTTCGCACAGTTCAAAAGCTATGAACTGACAAAAAATCATATAATTTGAGCAGCTGGTTTCCTAAATATCATTATGTAAAGAATCCTCTCAAACTTTGTCAGTCCAATTAGAGTTAACCCTTATGAATCATATCAATTTCATTTATACCAAATAGTAATCAAGTCAAGAGTCATGTTATTATCAATACATAATATTAATAGTCAGTTTGATTTTCCGTAATCTAGTGTGTGTATGTGTTTACTTTAGTATGACTGCTCTGTGAATACTTCCTTCACCAATTTGCAGATTGTTATGTCTTGATTGGCAATATTGATTTATTCATAATTTAGTTACATATATAATTTTGTAATTCGCATAACTCAAAAACTGTTCATCCAAAATGTCTGAAATTTAATGGGACGATTCCACAATATCCAGGGACCATTTTATCATCGGGTCGACAGTCATGGTCGACCGGGTCGACAGCTCTAGTCAGGGTCAAATTCATTTATAACTCAAAAGAATTCAACCAAATTGCCTGAAGTTTGGTGGATCGGTTGGTCATTATCTAAGAACAATTTCATCATATTTTGATAGCGTACAAGAAGAAGGTCTAGGTCAAGGTCATTAAGGGGACCGTCCGTAAATTTTGTAAACAAATTTATTAATGAAGCTACGGTTATGAAACTTAGTTCTTAAATATAAAATTGAATAATATTATGTTTTTGTTCATGGCATTTTTTCGATTAGACGCATAGAAAACAAGTTATTCGAATTTCGAACGAATTTCGAACTGGGTATTCAAACATGTACTCCTAATACAGTTTTGTAGCTACGGGTTTGCGGTTTTTTTCATTCGATTTTCCTGGTGATTCTCTACAAAAGCGTTAGGATCGATTTTTGAATTTCGAATTAGTTTACGAAAAATTTGATTTTTCGTGAAAAAACTAAAATTTTCAAAAAAAAAAAAATTATATTTCCAAAAAAAAAAAATTATATTTCGAAATTCAAAAATCGATCCTAACGCTTTTGTAGAGAATTACCAGGAGAATCGAATGAAAAAAACCGCAAACCCGTAGCTACAAAACTGTATTAGGAGTACATGTTTGAATACCAAAAAGTTAGTAATTTTTCAACTGCAAGAAAAATGAGTTCAAAGTTTTTATTTGGACTATGTATGGCACTAAATCCCCGCGGGGCGAAGTGCCCCGCTATTACTACTCAAAGGTAGTGGGTATCACTGGGCGCCACCCAGCTCTCTGTAGTAAAGTTTTACATAGCCAAACAACAACCGCTACAGAAAAAAAATGAAAAAACAACGAACACCCATCAATATCCTCCGGGTTGATAGTCATGGGAGGGTCCAGCCTCATCACGCCGTCGACGCTTCGGTGTCATCTTTGCTGGTGTACTAGCCTCACTATTCCTTCTCTTCAGAGTTGTCTTTTCAGTAGAAAGACCCAGACGTGTCAAAAGAAAGCCATGAACATTACCAAAGTTATGAACAAGAGCTGTATCAGTAGTGACGAACTGAACTCTGTCGAGTTTAGCGTCCTTCACTTTGAGAACTCTCGTCCACAACTGCCAGATCTATTTTATTAGAATGCTTCTGAGAGGCTAACTTTGAATAACAGTTAGCCAATTGTGAAACAATGATGTAATTAGCAGCCACTTAGCTAGGCACGCATGTGCCAAATCTAAGAGTTAGGCGGCTCACCCACGCTGTGCCAGATGTAATGGCGCGCCAAATTCCAAGCTCCCAACCCCTGTGGAAGGGGAGGGGGGTGATAAACAGCTGATTTTTCTTTGTGAGATCAATCTTAGTAATATAAACTAGCTATTTAAGCAATAAAAAAATATTGAAAATTTAGTGATTTAATCACGGACGGTCCCCTTAATAACTAAAAATAAGAATCCACACAAAATTGCCTGAAATTTGGTTTTTCTTTTTCTCATTACCATTCGATTAGAATTTGGAAGTGATATGGTGAAGGCTATGGATGCCCACGGTATTGAAAAGCTCTAAAATGGTTTGACAAATGACCTGGTTGCTTACTATCTAGTTTTACATCATCAAAGCCCATTGTCACGTGCAGGAGGTTTGACAAATAAAAAGTAAACAATGACGTTCCTCTCCCTAATATTGTTTCAGAATACGAGTGGCGTCGACTATCACAACAGAATGATGTTCAAATTTCAGAATAAACCTCTGGTCAAAAGAAATATGTATTACATCAGTTTGTTTTATATCCAATGGATATGGGCATTGATAACTGTTGGAATCGAATGCAAAGAGAGGAGGTCTAACTAATCGTAGCTTACGAGCACGTACCAGACCTCTATGGGTGAATTCAAATTGGTACTGAGTGATGCATTGATGATGACAATGAAAGATGTAATACAGCATAAAAGAAGTCACCCATAAGAAGAAAACCTACAGCGACAGTTTGAGAAGAAAAAGATTATAGGGGTTCCAAGTAAGATGGACAGCAGAAAAGATGACACGGGTCATTGAACATTACTCCATGAAACTACAGGCACTTGTAAAGATCCTGGCTGCAATGCAAGAAGAGCAAATGCAATGCATTAGTCATATTATGGCATGATTCATGACGTTTATTTTGACTTTATTAGATTCAATATCAATAGAAAGGGATTCATTGGACCAGGAGGACACTGGTGTCCTCTTTCATTTCGATGACTCATAGGACAGGGACACATGTGTACCTTTTCAATTTTTTTCTCATATGAAACAATGGATATTATATGTTGTTTTCCAATCCCTATAGATGCCAAAAATATAATAGAAATTAAAAATATATTTTTCTTTTGGTCAGAAAAAAAATCGGTCCTTAAGGGTTAAACATATATCATAATTTCTGACAGGTATCTGATAGCTCAGTACCATAGTCAAAAGCAGTATGCCGCTATATCAACTTCAAAACCCCACTGAGCCAACGCCCACACCTTATCAACACAAGAGTTACCACGTTTTGATTTCCCTTTTATGTACGACATCGAGCGTTGTCTAAATTCGATCAATTCTCTCTCCTTTCAAGGAACGCTCCAACAAAGTTAGGGCAGAGTAACTGGTCCTTAATCAACTAACATGGAAAGCTAAATTTAAAAACTCAAATTGATGAATCCCGAGGTGGGTTTGTTCCATCAAAGAACAAAACATTACTGAACTAACAACATGGTGAAGTTATCAAATCTGCCACTACCTGAAGTTATCTTGGCTCTTCAAGCAGCAAAATTTCTCCTCAATGGTTTACTGCCTTTTTTCCTGAGTGGGTAGTTAGGATAGCTAGAAGTGAATAACTGAATTTATAATCAACTATCGTATGTCGTCTACCTTCTTACATTGTAAGCATCTAGATATTTTAAATAAACATCAATCTCTGATTATGAATATATATTTCACAATTCGAAAATTCGATACCACAAATAAAGATTTGATGGTGAAGTTTCCATTACCATCATGAAAATGTGAATTCCGATAATTTTAGTTTTTTCAATTGAACATTTTTCTCTGCCACACGGAGCTCGATAAGATTACGTAAGAGGTATTCCATGGAGCAAATCTTGTTGGATATGGTACAGCTAATAAATATACACAGTTATACATATAACTTCTGCCCGTTTAATTTTATTCACCATAAGAATATCATTTATTTAAGGTGAAGTTCGAGCATTTAGACATACCACTCGATTCAAAGTAAAACATAAGCTAGTAAAACAAGCCGTGCATCTGCTCTTCAACTATCATTACTCACTATTCAAACATCAGATATTTCCCTAAAGACCTGATAAAGTTTCAGGTTTCTGGGCAATTTCTTTAAGATTTTTATTACCGCCTATCCGATGGTCGTAAATTGAGTGTATGGGAGAGACGTGCTCGGATTACAAAGATACAATGATACAACATTATTGAAGAAAAACAGTTTGTCAATAAAGAATCGATCCTCTCTAAATTGTTACCATTTATAATATCACTTGAATATCAGACCAGTGAACGAAATGCCTAACGAAAAACTAATCGAGCATTACAATTCATTTAGCCGTTTCACAATATTTTTTGATAAACAAATAATAGCAGTACTACAAGATCCCAATAGAAGTCTATCTTCACTCTTTGTAAAATAACAACTTCTGTATTTTGTGTATCACGATAAGTCATTGAAATCACGCAAAGTTTAAGATTTGCAACATAAGATATTTCTATGTAACTTTAATAATCAATTGTTATCTATATATTTCTTGTTAAAAGAATCCCTAGTATTCATTAGATTCAATAGATCTGTCAATCCTCGAATCAATTTTAGAATAAAAATTATATTGTCAAAGACACATTCGAAATACCCACTAGAATTAATCTTACTGTTCAACAAAAAAAATTATGCCTATTTTTTATTCATTGAATTACACGTATAATGTATATTTAACCATCTCCTATTATTATACTTCATCACATGCATTTTTTTCTTTGTTACTATCTTAGTTGGTGCATATTCAATAAAGATCACAATATGCGGACGAGAGTTATTCAATACTGTTTTGGTACAATTGAATAAAGGTTAAAAAAGTTTAATAATCTTTTGTTCATTCTAATTTATATTCAGTTCAGTAGAACTGCTCCAAAGCGAATGTACAGTCCTGAGTAGGGAATATCCCCGAATAATGAACCATTATTTTTAATCTATCATCAATAGCCATCAGTTTTAGAAAGTGAATGATGGCCACTTTATGTAAGACTGAAGGAAATTTGTTCAACATTTGGGATAATTTCTTAATCAGAACTCTACATTCACTATACGTATATACACAATATTTACAATTTAACCAAAAAAATTGTTTATTCTCAAGAGTCAAAACTGAGATATTTTTAAATATTATATTAGTGTGATTCGTATCAAATACACTGCTCCAAAATATTAGTTTCACTATTTAATTTGTGTTTCTTTTAACTTTTTTTCTTTTGAACCAAATGATTGAAATGCCGTTTAACCAATTTGGCGAAGGAAGAACCGACTGGATGGAACGGCTTCTTTAATAATAGTATTTATTTGTGGTTGACCAAGATAGTGCTGGTTCAAAGTAATTCAGTTGTTCATACACAAAATTTATTTTTCTGTACAGTTCGAAGTCAGATTAATTTATTGGTACAATTAAATTTTATGAAGTAGTTAAAATAATGTTATATATTAACATTTCAATCTTCCACTTATCATGTTTATATTCACTCGATTAGGTGATCTGTCTCATCCTTTGAATTTCCAATTTCACCTAGGACATTCTGTTGATTAATTTAGTCCATCTCATAGTTTGAACTTTTCCATTCACCTAGTATATTCTCTTGATTTGCTCAATTTGCTTCATTTTTTAAACTTCACATTTCATCGAGTATTTTATTCTTTTCCTTTGAACGTTTACCATTACACCAAGTCTAATCTATCTATGAGGCTAATCTGTCTCCTCCTCTAAGCTTCTAAATTTATGATTTCAAATGCTGGTCGAAAGGTTCTCTCCCCAAAATCCAATTAAGAGTCAAAGCTGATCCTTTCCCTCTATTCATTAGAAACAAAATAACGAAATCGATTACAATTAATGTGTAATTAAGTGAGGATCTAACGATTTTAATTTGATTCTTAAGATTGAGTTCAATTATCATTGATTTGGAGTCAGAATTGAAATATTCCAATCAGTTGAAAGATTCGCATCTTAAAATGACATATTATTGATATAATTATGTTTTCCTTAGAAATTAGATTTGAATGTTAGATTTGATGTTAGATTTGATAAATATGAATTAATTTGGATACATCAGACGAATTAAATGAGTATATATTGCAGCCAACGAATTAGTAATTGTGTATTCATAAGAGGAAACAAAACATGTAAAACTGCTTTAAAAACAAATACAACAAAACAAAATACCATAACGTTAAGTGAGTTTGGTCCCTTTTCAGAATGTCAGCAGAGTATGCCTATGTTATGCTGTACGGGGAGAAAAGTTAAGTGATAGGACACCCAATACATATAACTATTTACTCAATCATGGAAAATTTCAAATCGATATTTCGATACCTTAAAATATCTAAACGCATGCATTGCTACAAAGTTCATTAAATGTGTATTTCAATAAAAAATTATGATCAATTAAATTAGAAATAACGTCATTTAAGACAAAAATCCGTAAATTAGGCTATCGGCCAATCTTTTTACGCAAGAAATTTGAAAGATTTCTTACCAGATAGCATCAAATTCTCTCAGTTTTGGGAGTATAACTCATTTAAGTAGTAACTTTATGTTATATAAATTTATATTCTTTAACATTTGTGCATGTAAACATTACCGTTGTTTAACTCACTAATATCAGGGAAAAGATAGTAAGTCAATCATCATAATTTATTAGCACATATGTTAAACAAGTCTAGTAAATATGGACGGAACTTTATAATCGAAAAAAGGGGAAGTACCGTGGCGGTGACAAATTCATGTTAGTATTTTTATAGGCAAAGGCAGTTAGAACGTTATCTGATTGTGCCATATATTTTCTTCTGATGAAATTATTCAAGACTAATTCATTGTATCGAATTTGAATAGTTGGGATATAATGTCAAGTTAACATTCAAGGAGATTTAAATCAGTCAGTTAGAGCAATGAATATTAACCCTAGTACCCTAGCCCTCAAAAGTTTGCTCACTAACCACTAACCTCACAGTCCTCATTCGTTCGTATTGGCTAACCAAACTGTATTTCTACGTTGCCAAATGTCACAAAATTACAATTAATTCCATAATTTTTGTGATTTAAGATGCTTTACGGTGATACGTAAATATTTTTAAACTTTTAAATACAAAAATATATTTTATATTCATGTAGAAACAAACTCGAGAAAGGCCAGAAAACTAAAAGGAATGACATGGAAGATACAAAGTAATTTAAAAAAGATGTGCCTAGAAAATACACCTCAAACTCATGAGGTCTTACTAGACTGAGAAATGCGAACATTTTACCTAAATCGTAGAGCCTTATTTGAAAACCTCATTTATCACCAGAAAAAGGTGTAAAAATATATCTTTGGCAAACAATTCAACATTATAAGAACCAAAAACCAATTTGTATTGAAATAAAAAAAATATTCCTAAGTCGGAGGAATATCAAATTGGATAAAAATTGGAGCTTTAGTAGTTCTAATCTATGTTGAATCTATTAAGTGGTAGATTGATGCTTTACCTAATATTAATAAGAAAAACAAAATCTTAAGACTTATATTCGAGTACAAATATAATAATAATGTAGTTTATTGAAGATATTAAAAAACGATTTCAAGTTCAAGCACAAAGATATATACATTTTTAAATTGAAACCAACATATACATACAATTAATGCTATCAAGCCTATTATAATAGCTAGAAGCTATTCAATTTCGTAATAAGAAGTGATAATGCATCATTTTTTTCATTTTTTTCACCAGTTTATTGTGGATAAAATGGAATCAAATCATACAGTTTGTCGTAAAACATACACAACAATGTCTGTGGTGCAATCTACCTGTTTTAGTGCTTTTATGGGTGGGTACAGAATTACTAAAGAACAGAACATCTTATAAATACACTTTATAAATTATGAATTAGTCAATGTTAATCTGTGCAAAAACTCAATTGATAAGATTTTCTTTAATTTCAATTTCTTATATATCAATAATTCATGTCAGACGTCTGTCCTCGAGGATAAGCAGCTCGTTACTTTAAATTCTCGTTATCATTATTCAACTGAGACTTGAAAATGCTTTGTAGTTTATAGTGACTTTTATTCTCATCCTCACACATTCAAGATTCATTTTCCCGATTGAATGCCTTCATGAGCTGTTCGTCACAATGTATTTTACAAAATTGAATGCTTCTGATGAATGGATTCAAAAGATCTTCAGGAGAGATATATTGCAGTGGAAGATGAAATTTCTTCTAAATTGTTTCTCTGTGGATTTTAAGTATTGTTGTTTCAGTTGGTTGTGTCAAAGGATATTATGTGTCATCCTTCAGTTGGTTTGTAAAGTTAAAAATGTACCAGTAAATACAAGTTTAATACGGAGAAAATGAGCATATAATGTCAGTTCATAAATTAGGTCATTTATAAAAATAATCAGTTTTTACCAATATCTGAAATTAGTTTTATATAAAATATTTTAATATAAGACTACTTATAGAAGATTTGATAATATTATCTTTTGCTAAACTCAAATATACTTTCTACTTTTTCCAAATGTAATTTTAATGAAAGAAATTAAAGACAAGTTATACGAAAAAATAGTACATTGTGAAAATTGAAAGTAATTTACCAAAAAAGATAATATTTTATATTATCTGGTGAAAATCACCAATGAATATCATTAATTCATTATCCAATAGAGAGAAACTGATAGCTAGTCCAATATCTGACCTTCTAGAGGCTATAGAATCGGACTATTCCCCGCCGAACTTTTATCGCAGGACTATTCCCCGCACGACTTTTCCGCGCTTGGACTATTCCCCGCCAGACTTTTCTCCGCCGAATAAAATAATATCATTTCTGGCTTTCAAATTATAATTTCGATTAAACAAACCATTTATCAATAGAAGACACATATTATTAACCCATTCCAAGTGGCTTAACTATATATAGACGCTCCGAAAATTGGTCCCATTTAGCGGAGCGTCTATATATAGTCGCTAATTTTTTTTGCTGTAACAAACTTACAGTCAAGCGGCAGGGTCAATTTGTAGACGGTGTTTAGAAATATGACAAGTTTTAACGTGTAAAAACATAATTACCGGTTATTGTGCAATAATGCACCCTATAGCTCAGTACTTGAAGAAGTGTTAAAGAGGGGAGGGGAAGGGGAGTAAAGGACAAACTGTATGTCAGTTCTAAGGAAAGATGATGCATTTGAAATGGAAAGATGTAAATATGTTGAGTGTTGACTGTTGTGTACATTGTCCATCCAACAATGAAATAAATACTCGAAAAACACAGTATATATATGTGAATTATTCATATAGTTGTTATGAATTCATAACAACTATATGAATAACAACAAAAAACTCATGTGTCACTCCTCCAACAAGCGGCACAGTCTATATATAAACTATATGTATAACCAACAAGCGGCACGTCTATATATAGACGCTTATCTGACTCAATGATTTAGCGGGGTAACTAAATAATGTAGGTTAAATTGAAGACAGTCAATAGCGGCGGTGACAAGATATAGACGTTTTTTTATTTTTGTCGACTTCCATTCACCTACTGCTGCTTGGAATGGGTTAACAGAATTACATAGCAATAAAGTCTTATTTTTAGCTTTGAAATCCGTATGTGTTCATATAGGTCATTTTTTTAAGACTGTACCTTCGTACATTTGCATATAATTAAGATATGTTACAAAGTTCAAACATTATAGCAATTCTAAGGGATTGTCAAATGTCGCAATTTAGTTCTATTTAGCTCTATAGTTACATATATCGCGAATTTATTATTTTCTTATTTATAAAAAATGGTGATCTATCACTTATCGTTCAACTATATACTTTTCCAGAACACTAATAAATTGAATCGTTGTTTATTAAATTGACAATTAATATATTGAAGAATTAATATTCTAATGTTCTTATTGAATTTTTCTATGTATCTTATCTACCAAATGAAGTAATAGTTTGTGCAGTTAAATAAAAATATTTAAATTCAATAAAAAAACTAACAATCATTATAGGGCACGGACCAAATTGTTGATAGTTAAATTAAACAAATATTGATAGTGATGCAATTGAGAACACGTAATTCTTTACTCTTTCAGGTCCATACTTGTGAGCGAAAAATATGCCCTATGTTCCCAAAGGTTTTTGACTATACCTAATCATTTATGTAGGTGGTGAAAAATTTGAGCTGCCGAGCAGCACACAGACTTGATTATTAAATGGTAGTATACTTTCTGCACCATTAAACGTAACACTTATGGTGGTATGAAAAATGTACTATCACACTTGAAAACGTTTTAAAATAGGTACATTTTCTGTACCACCTTGCAACAAACATAATTATCTGTGTGGTATGAAATGTGTTACACCAAACTTGAAAGAGTAACGAGTAACTACACTAGTGGGTAATATTTTATTATTGAAGACCCTTTATTTCAAAAGGTCAAGTTTATTAGTTATGAATATGAAAGAAGTAATTTAAAATGATGATCTGAATGGCCAGCCGAATGCGACCATACAAAAATAGAGATGCAGGGAAAAATTAATTGCAAAAAAAACTAGACATCCCGTGACCAGTTATGTGTTAACACTTACATTGTATAATAATTTCTTTCTGTCAAAAATATAACATGCTTTTTAGTCTTTATTAGTAAATCATGTTTCATTTATTTGCATAAAAAAACAGTTAATATAATGCGGAAATAATATACAGTCTTATCACATATACAGAAAAAGTATAGGTCAACAACAAGTGCAATTAAATTTCACTTTTTTTATTAAGTAAAATAAGCCTAAATTTTAACTTAATATTTTTCTTCAATGGAAAATGATGTATCGATACATATTCCTGAATGTTTAATTAGTGTTGACAATCAACTCTTTGATGTTAATTACATCAGCGTTTGATTGAACAGTGAACACTCAATATGGTTTTACCCGGAATATTTCTTAATTGCTCTTTTACTATAATATAATAGAACATAATAGATTAAAAATAGTTTACAACTTATACTACTATGTTATCATATTGAAAAATATCAATTTAATTTAAGTATCCAAGTTCAAATTTTTTCAATTTAATCATTTATCTGTGAACATATATTGCATATTATAAAACGATGTTAAATAGCAAGTAATAAATTGTTTTATACTACATTGTTATCATATTGAAAAATATCAATTTAATGTAAGTATCCAAGTTCAATTTTTTTTAATGTAATCATTTATCTGTGAACATATATTGCATATTATATAACAATGTTAAATAGCAGGCATTAAATTGTTTTCTCAAATGATATAATTGAAGAGGTTGTGTTGCTGACTGAGAGTGGCTCAGGAATTGTGAGCATGTTATAGAAACTATTGAGATTCATGAGGCCATACTCCTTGTATTGTTCGGAATGTGGTCAAATTCACGAGTTATTCTCTCACCTACATTATTTTGAATAATAATATATTCGAGTGAGCATAGAATATTGTAATATTGAACCTATCCTACTTTGTGCGAATAAACTTTAACAATTGATGTTCCAAATCATACTGTAGCTGGTAAGATTATATAGCACACTACGAAAGTAATTTATATTAAATTTTTCAAATTATAATTTTTGTATTCAAGTTTTACCTGAATTTTAACATATAATTTGCCTAAATTATACATAATTTTATTTTATTTATTATATAGTTATTTCAAGAGTGGAATCATCTTTATTGTGGTTAAAACTCATGAAATTAAATTTTCGTTTCATTTCAATAGCCTTTGAATAAACCCATTGAGAAGAGAGAGGAAACCTAAAATATTGTAATTTGTTTTCCTCTTTTATCATCTTATTTAGTTGTTGGTTTTTTCTCTATTTCATGGATTGAAATGTGAATAATGACACCAAATGCCTACTAATATTAAAATAAGAAAATTCAACTATGCAATTTGAATGAATAAATTAAAGTGTAACATATGACAAAAATTGTAACTTACTATAAGCGCTTGGCTATTTTGAATACATCTTGAACCAATAATAAAATTATAAGTAGGGTCGGTCGGGATATCACCACGCACAATCCCGCAAACTCTGTATCCCGCAAACTCTGTGTATTAGATAAACTTTTTTTTTCGTGCTGAATTGATCATGAATGAGGATGGTTCTCAACCAGTTTCGAAAATATAACTAAATAAATGAAATATTTATTAGTAATTCTTCGTGCGCAAATTTTAGTGAGTGTATAGGGGTATCACTGCGAACATGAAGGGGAATTACTGCGAATTGCATACATACAACACTCCTCTCCTCCACCTCAATCCCTCCTCTTCTAATTTTAATATTCCTCCAACCCGCTATCTAAACCTCCTTATTTCCTCATCTAAAACCCCTCTCCTCTCATCTAAATCCCTATCTTCCCCATGTTAATCCCCCTCTCTCTCATCTATTCACGCCTCTCCCCCATCTCAATCCCCGTCTCTCTCAACTAAATCCCCCTCTCCCCCATCTGAATGTCTGTGTTTCCCTATCTAAAAGTCCTCTCCCCAATCTAGTTTTCACTTACTTATTAAAAAAATATTTAATGCATCTGCAACAAATTTAACACTAACATTTCACGTAACTAGTTAACTACTTATATCAATTATTATAATATGATCGTAGGTTTAATTTCAATCAATATTTGATTTGATAACCTCTCATCCTCACCTAAATATCCTTCTCCCAATATTATTACCTCATACATCAAGTAGCATAGCTACTACAATCGAAAGTTTATTGTTAATCAATATAATAATTAAATAACACCTTATAAAATATTTAAGCCTTTATTAAAAACTAAAAAAACTTAATTAGTATATATATTTATATACAAGTATGGTTATTAATGATGCGCAGTGATTCCCCTCTATCTATAAATTACCCGAAGTATCACTGAGCACAGTTGTGGCGGGAAAACCGTTAAAACTGAGTAGTTGAAAATTTGACATAATATAACTGTTAATGTTTTTGTTAACATGTTAAAACAATATGAATCTATTAATCCCAGATTTAGAATATTGGAGAGTTTGCAGGATTTAAATATCATCAGTGCAAACTTTTTTCAGATCGTTTCAGAGCCCCACATACATCGCGACTTAACTCTAGAAATATTAATAGGATAATGGTGCATCATGATGTTTATGGGAGAAAAGAAGATGCTTGAAAGGATGATGCAATAAGATTTAGGCTAAATCAAGTGGTTTTATAATTATAAGAGGTGCAGAGTGATACCCCATAAAAAGTGTATGCTCTGTGATACCCCTTCCGAACCTACTAAATATTATTCCCTTAAATTGGGATATTTATTCCAAAATTCGACACCCCATAACTATACCATATAAATTATTATTTCGCTAAGGAAACAACAAATACTTTGGAAGATCATTGATCAATTTGATAACCTATGAACAGTATTGAATCAATCATATCAATAATAATAATCACTCAAAATAACTTCTTACCCAGTTATCCAAAAGAAGTAACTATTAGTATTTCATCCAATGAATGTGTCGGATATATGAATTGATGGTAAAAGATTCCAAACGGTGATAACACAAAATAAAAAATCTTCCTATTTTGTAGTACATTGCAATCTAGATTTTATCAATAGCAAACTTTTACATTTTATATAACGTATTGGATGAAGTGAAATTCGTATGAGAGTAATTCTCCAATGATGCAGAATAGTCATATTACACATTCATCGATAAACTTTGGTGCATCGATAAATGGAGGAGAGAAATTAGTTAAAATTCGATTAGATATGAATAAATACCAACAATATACAATATTAATTTCAGATATGAGACACTCACTCAAATCAAGTCCATCCCTGGACTAGATATAGTGAGCTTAGAGAGGGTATCAATATTTCGATTGTGACCGACGATAATAGATGATAAAAGAGTCATTTACAATATTCAGATTTTATATGAATTTGTAAAGGAAAACGGAAATAATATTAATCACACACAGATGGCATTGTATGCAATAACTGTCTAATCTAAGAGGTAAAATCTAAATCTCCTGACTAAATAATATTTTGCAATGTGTAAAACCAGCATAAATTGACATTCGTTTGAATGCAATTACTCTTATCCAATGCACATCATGTCAGGAATGCAGCAGATTGTTATTCTCCTGCAGATATCAAATTCTTTTACCTTTTAATTGGCCAAAATATTATGACGTTTATTATATGACATTTATTACTCGGTGGAAAATAATTTGGTGACATGCGTTCCGTTAATTATTTAAATCGTGTGCGGACACTTGGCCGAATGACACTTGGTAAAAGGACATTCAGCCAAACGGACATTTGGCCGAAAGACAATTGGCTGAAAGTAGATTTGGCGTAAATTTGGCCAAACGGTCATTTGGCGGAAAGAGTTTTATCCAATGTAAATCCATATTACGAACTGCAGCCTCCGATTAATTTGTTCACAATTTTTCTTCCATGGAGTTAAAAGTAGTTTTACAAAAAGGAAATTAAATTTTTATAAGTACATAATGTGTATCCATAATACGAGTTTAAACTCCGTTTAATTCGATAATTTTTCTTTTATTTCCATCAAATTTAAAGTTATTTTATAAAAAGAAAATAATTTTTTTAATATACATAATAATGTGTATCCATATTACGAACTGTAATCATATATTGCTCAACAATTTAATTTTTTAACATATTGGGTGAAAAAAAGCTTTTCTTCATAGTTTTGAAATTGTTATCATAAAATGTTAAGGTAATATTTTTATTATATTGAATAATATTAACATCCCATTTTTTTTCAAAGTAAAGTTACTTCGGCCAAATGTCCGTTCGGCCAAACGTCCATTCTGCCAAACTTGTTTCGGCCAAATGTCCGTTCGGCCAAACGTCCGTTCGGTCAAATATCTGTTCGGTCAAATGTTCGTTCGGCCAAATGTCCTTCGGCAAAAAGTCTTTCGGTCAAGTGTCATTCGGCAAAGTGTCCGTCAACCATTTAAATATATTTCATTCTGAATAGATATACAGGGTGGCGGAAAAGTAACTTTACATTTTTAAATGTTTATTGAACGAAAACTGACTCAACTATCGATATCAAATATATATGAATTTATAGACAAAATCTCGAATATTTTTTTGCAGAATGTGTACTGTAGGTATATCTAGACAATAGATACACCTTTTTTCGAATGATGTCCTTCAGATTTTCTCCGTAATTGTTCAAGCAAAAGCGCACTCTTCGCACAGTATTTTGCAAAACATCTTTTGGTGTGTCCCTCATTATTTAGTTAATTTCTTCACTTATATTCAGTTTCAACTTTTTTGATATTTCAGTCCTATTTTTGTAAACATTCGATTTTGAAGATACCCCCAGAGGAAGAAGTCAAGAAGCATTAAATCAGGATATCGAGCAGACAATGAGATTTCACTGCAATGTGGAATCAAGCGATTTGAAAATGCTTCTCTTAATATTGTCATGGTATCTCATCTGCATCATACATATGAAGAGTAACTTTGATTAGTGATCTACGCAAGAGTTGTATAGTGCTCTACGCGCGTAGATCCCTCAATAATTATGCAGAATAACACCAAATGTAAAGTGCTCTACGCGTGTAGATTACTATAAAAACGGCAAATCGTTACACGTAAAGTGATCTACGCGCGTAGATCACAGGCGTTGCAAGTGAGTGAAGTGAAGAGTGATCTACGTGCGCCAGTGTTATGCGTAGATCATTATTCACTGTATGTGCTACACCGTGTGAAGAGTGCTCTACGCAAGTTATGTTACGCGGCCTCTGATTGGTTGAAATTCATTTTCTAAAAATATTGCTCATTTATTGAAAACTATTTCAATGGTGGACTGTGATAGAGGTAACTATAAAAAAATCAACTTTTTATTGAGGTTATAAATGTAATAGTTATTGTCAAAATAAATATAAAGTTTATAATGAAAATTTTATGTACGGAGAATTATCATTTTCCTTTCAATTATTATTACATTTACAAATATTTAGTGATAACATGCTTCATAAATATTTATTATTGAAATTAATAACTAGACACCTTGTCAGCTTCTACAATATTAATCTCACAGGAGAATATTTGGAGGGTTGAGAGGTAACTGTGCTTCTAAACAGTATTGTCCATACGATGAAAGATAAAGTCGGGAAAGAACGAACCCAACTATACCTTTTACAGGTCTAATTGATCCAAATGAAATAATATTTGATCCAAGAGAATATCAATTTTATCAAAGTGAATTTGACTTTGCACCATGTGAAATTGAATTTGATTTTTATGCAATTGAATTTGATCCATGAGAAATAATACTTGATCCAAGTGAAATTATTGAATATTTTATCATTCCGATACCTCACATTTTGTGTCTTTGTCTGTTGGTTGGTTGCAAGAAAAATGTCACGCTCTTAACATTTAATATATAAGAAAAATATTTGTATAACTTATGTGAGATTATGATCGGCACATCATAATTTCTCATTGACTCCTTAACATTTCATTGTTTATCATAATCTTTGATTGCCCACCATAATCTTTCATTGCCCACCAAAATCTTTCATTACCCTCAATAATCTTTCATTGCCCACAATAATCTTTCATTGCCCACCATAATCATTCATTGCCCACTATAATCTTCCATTGCCAACCATAATCTTTCATTGCCCACAATAATCTTTCATTGCCCACAATAATCTTTCATTGTCCACAATAATATTTCATTGCCCACCACAATCATTCATTGCCCACTATAATCTTTCATTGCCAACCATAGTCTTTCATTGCCCACAATAATCTTTTATTGCCCACAATAATCTTTCATTGCCCACCATAATCATTCATTGCCCACTATAATCTTTCATTGCCAACCATAATCTTTCATTGCCCACCATAATCTTTCTTTGCCCTCAATAATCTTTCATTGCCAACCATAATATTTCATTGACAACCATAATCTTTCATTATCCACCATAATCCTTCATTTCCCACTATAATCTTTCATTGCCCATCATAATCCTTCATTTCCCACTATAATCTTTCATTACCCGCTATAATCTATCATTGCTCACCATAATCTTCCATTGCCCACCATAATCTTTCATTGCCCACCATGATCTTTCATTGCTCACCATAATCTTCCATTGTCCACCATGATCTTTCATTGTCCACCATAATCTTTCAGTGCCCACCATAATCTTTCATTGCCCACCATAATCTTTCTTTCCCCTCAATAATCTTTCATTGCCAACCATAATATTTCATTGACAACCATAATCTTTCATTATCCACCATAATCCTTCATTTCCCACTATAATCTTTCATTGCCCACCATAATCCTTCATTTCCCACTATAATCTTTCAT